>CM074953.1:15181538-15198252 GCA_037577455.1 Pangasius macronema | reverse complement strand
TATGGAGGTAATAAATGAGGAGATGAAGCTAGTGGGTGCAAGTGTTGAGGATGCAGAAGAGAGGGATAGGTGGAGAGCGATGATTCGCTGTGGCCACCCCTGAAGGGAAAAGCCGAAAGAAGAAGAAGAAGACCTTCTTTAACAACATAGCTTTCACAGTGGTTTAATTGTGTTTATGGAATAACTCACAGTACTGAGTAATATGCTTCATGATAAATAATTGAATAATGAACTGGAATTTAAAGGATTGATACATGTGTAGGCTGTCTAGCTATCTAACTAACTAGGTTAATCCATAGACTATATGTACATATATCTGTTTTATCTTAGCCAGCAGGGCTACTACTTTCCACCCATCCCCAATTTTTTATTTATTTATTTGCAGTTCATTTGCTAGTTGTCACGATCTTGACCATGGCATTTTCATGGTGGCTAGGATCTTTACTGTGGTACTTGCATCAAAAATAAAGGGGACATTTAGTGTAAAGCCATACAAGAACCATTTTTGGTTCCCCAAAGAATTTTTCAGTCCATGATTCTTTAGACATTTTTGTTCTTGCTACAATAAACTGCATAATCATTTTCCAAAATCATGTTTTCAGGGTTTTTTTTTTTTTGTGACACCAACAATATTCCATCAATCAAAAAGTTCTTTAGGAAACGAAAAATGCTTTTGCTATGGCTTCCCTGTAAATAACCATTTTTCGTTATATTATATTCTTAGAAATAAATGTTCCACCTAGCATTTTAAAGAGTTCTTTGGTTTGTCCCTCTGACGGTAGATTTGAAGTTAGAACCTCTTTAGAAAACTGAAGACCATTAATTGAAAAAAGAAAAAAAAAAACAAGAGTTTTCTATCAGACATGCCGTAGTAGCTGTGGTATATCCCTGGCTGACAGACCATAACAGGGCACATAATTACTTCTTTTATCAGAAAAGTGGACTAGAGATTTTCACATGCGGCAGATAATTAGCTAGCAACATGACAGCTGCCAGTGTCTGGTCCTCACCACAGCAAAAACACACAATTTATCTTTCTACAGTGAATTTCCCTTTCAGACACACTGCTTTATCCAGCTATTATGTTTCTAGACGTCTTGGCACTTTTTCAAGAAAGTCATGGGTGAGATTTGGTTTACTCAAGCTTTGCAGAAAATTGCAACACCTGATGCGGATCTAACATGTTCTGAGGAGCGCATAGGTTTCTGTTTTCTTTTCTGTATTCAGAGTTAGCCCATCAGATGTAGAAAACAGCGGCGTTAGAGTAAGTCTCGGATCATTGTCTACTGATTGTTTTGGGGCCTCTTCATTCAGGCATGAGCATTCCTGTTCAGCCGGCTGCGACACACGCTGCAATAACACACTCAGCATGGAAGTCTCTAAGCGACAGATCAATTACTAGTGAGCATAAACATAAAACCTGTGCGCTGTACCTCAGTGGTCTTGCAATAATTAGACCCTGCTCAGCCCTTCTTGATTGAGCTGAGCCTTCAATAGCTAGCAAAATAGGCTAAACCAGTCGAATTGCTATGAATGAATGGTTCAGGAATGGAGGACTCAGGAAAGCAGCACAAGGTTTAAGCTTGCCTTTGTTTCAAAGGGACATGGAGGATTTATTTGTCTTTGACTATTCACAAATGCCTAAAGCAGACACTGGGAGACACGACATAGTGTCTCGGTGAGCAACTTCAACAATGCCAAGACTGCAGAAAAGATTCTTATGATTGTCCAGCTCAACCAGCAACTCAGCTCAACCAGCCATGCAGTGTCAGCAGAGATTTTACAGCCTGTCCTCTAATGCATCATGAAAGGCTTTCGGAGAGCATGCTTTCTAGTGTACACTGTTTATAACCTAATGCAGATGTGTAATGCAAAATATATGTACATATAGTCTATTGCACTTGCGCTTATAATGATTTCTAACACAGCAGACACATTTTACGCGTCTATAGCTTTTATTGATGCGGCCTGTAAATCTGCTGTGACGTTAAAAGGAATCATTTGCTGCGAAGTGCTTTCTGGTAAGAACCTGCAATGAACTGCATTAACCTTTATAATGATCATCAGTGGCAGGAACACGGCAAGCTGAGCAAATCTGACAAGTGAACATACAAAAAACACACAGGCTTCCCCTGTATTGTGTTCTAATAATTACACCAAACTCTGCATATATCAGATGAGCTAATCAAAACCATTTTAACAATAAAGAAATTGTCATTTTAGTCGAGAGTACCTTGTAGACATGATGCTGAAATGCCGCAGGGCACGGCTGTAAAGAGTGTGTTCTTTGAGTTACCGTAGCCTTCCTGTCAGCTCAAACAAGTCTGACCATGCTACTCTGACCTCTCAACAAAGTGTTTCCACCCACAGAACTGAATGTTTTTTGTTTTTCAGACCATTCTGTGTAAACTCTTAGAGATTGCTGTGCGTGAAAATCTCAGATCAGCAGGTTCTGAAATACTCATATCAGCCTATCTGGCAACAACAATCACGCCACAGTCAAAGTCACTGGGATCATATTTTTTTCACCATTCTGATATTTGAAGCTTTGGACTTGTATCTGCATGAATTTATGTACTGCACTGCTGCCACATGATTGGTTGATTGGATAACTGCATGATCTGAATGAGCAGGTGTACAGGCTTTCACAGTAAAGTGGTTAGTGAGTGTAGATTTATGGCAATTCTGCAAAAGTCACATGTTCATTTTAACAAAGGCTTTTTCAGTATTTCTGTATAAAACTGTGGAATGTTAGCCAGTTAGCTAACAGGATGATAGTGTTGAACAAAATACACTATGTGGACACTTGACCCTCACACCCGCATGTGGTTCTTCCCCAAACTGTTGCCACAAAGTTGGAAACACACAATTGTATAAAACGTGTTTGTATGCTGTAGCATTAAAATTTCCTTCACAGGAACTAAGAGGTCCAAATTTCTTCCAGCATGACAATGCCCCCCGTGCACAAAGCGAGCTCTGTGAAGACATGGTTTGCCAAGTTTGGGTGGAAGAACTCGAGTGTCCTGCACAGAGCCCTGACCTCAACCCCACTGAACACCTTTGGAGTGAACTGTAACACTGATGTGATCTCACTAATGCTTTTGTGGCTGGATGAGCACAAATCCCCACAGCCACGCTACAAAAGAGTGAAGGTTATTATAACAGCAATGGGGAACTAAATCTGGACTGGGATGTTCAACAAACACATATGGCTATGATGGTCAGGTGTCCACTAACCTTTGGCCATATAGTGTAGTTTTGGTACTTATGGTATATTCTGACTTGGTATGTCTACTCTTAAAAAAATCACAGAGAATTTGACAATACAATTCGGGACTCAGGAAACCAAATGCAAGCTAGTGCTAGCTATGTTAGCTAATGAAAGGGATTACAAAAATCATGGGTGTTGTGCTATAGTTTGACAGGTTTGACTACTCTTAGACTGATCACTGAGAATATGATGATGCAAAATGACTTGTCCAGGTGTACTTTAATGTCCTCACAATGAGGCAGTGTGTGTGTGTGTGTGTGTGTGTGTGTGTGTGTGTGTGTGTGTGTGTGTGTCCATGTGTCAAATCTCTAATTATGGCTCACACTTTTGAGTGACTGTTGGTTATTGCCTCAATGAATAATTTATGACTTCCTAAAAGGTTGGCCTATTTTTATCCATTTTTAATTTTCATCAACACTTGTGAAATAAAATGCGCTTGATCTCGGCTGGTTAAATCAGGTAATTTCATGGCAATTTCATTTGGCAATTCGTGTGTCCGTATTATGCAGATTCAAACTTCAAACTTCATAGAGAATAGTTTTAGAGCCGAAAAGAACGGTACAGGCCCAACAGTAAATTCCACTCACACGTTCATTGTAGAGGCAAATGAAAGAGGCTCTGTGGGTGACTTTGCAAAGAAAGAAAGCTCTAAATGAGAAGGTAAATTCTGCATCAGGTGATATAACAGGGTGAAAACTGAAATGACAAGCGCAGAATGCTATTCTGAAACTCAGATAATGCTGCCTCAATGTCTTGATGCTCCAGCCAAGATATTTTTTAAGGAATTCACAAGAGCCTTTCTATCTCGTCTGACACTTGACAAACAGTCTTTTTTCAGGGTCTAAAGCCTAGAAGCAGCCCACCCTCTGCGAGTTTGGGGTCTGGCCTCCACCCTCTTTGCAAGCGAGAAACAGAAAGATGCTTTAATGAAGAAAAGAGAAAGGAGTCCCTGCTAAAAAAAAAGAAAAAAAAATCCTGAAAAACAATTCACTTGGAGCCAGACTTGAATGAGTGCTACCAGGAGTAGTGTAAGCACCAAGAGGGAAATGAGGAACGTAAAATACTGAAATAGCACACAAGTTTGTAAGCCTCCACGAGAGACTGTGCTTACTGCTGGGGTTTTGTACTCAAGATCAAAAAACGGGAGACAGTGAAATAGAAATGAAGAGAGAACAAGATGATGAGAGGCAAATCAGACAAGGCTGGGGGTTTGAGCAGCTCCCCAGGGTGTCGAAGACGGAGGGAAGCAGTTTGAGACAAGTTCACCCCCCGTGGAGCCTTTCCACACTGTACCTACCCCAGAAATGGAGCCATCCAAATGTGTGGAGGGGAGAAGGGCGTGGTTGCTGGTGTACATCTTTGTGTACACCCCACCCCTCTGCTCGGCTCCTACGCTCCCTCTGTTACGGCTCATATGGCTGAGGCAGATTATTGCTCTCAAACGGCCCATTGTCATGGCTGTGATGGTATAATCTGGTTGAAGTCTGGGAGAGGGAAAGCTGCTGATGCAGTGGCATGGGTGGAAGGCTTGCATGAAAGATTATGTTGATTATAATGGAACAAACCATTTTTAGATCCAAAGTCACCTGTAAGCTACTGGAAATTAGACAAAATATTGCAGGAAATTTCTCTTATGAACCTTTTCTCTTATGAACTGTTTAATGGTTCTGTTAAATGTCTTTTTAAAATACAAAAAGAAAAAAAAAAATTCCTATTCAAAACATTATCAGTACTTCCATAAAAAAACAGCCCAACTTTTAATTATGTGTATAAATGCACAAGATGGCTCCTGCAAGTATCCTCTGTTCAATCAGTGAGTCAGTTAGTCAGGTCCGAACCTACTATAAAGTCATGGCAATATACTGAATCTCCTAAATCTACGGGTGTAGGTTTTGATTTGAGTCACAGCTCATGACAACAATCACAATGACAGCAGACATTGTTGAAGAGAAACCAACAGCACTTGTGCGTTAAAGTTTAAGATGTTTAACACCTCCAACATCAGACAATTATGCATCCCAGAACAGTTGCGATGAACTCATTAAATCTTTTAAAGGTCACTATGGATGTGTCAAATCTGACATGTCCTCTAGTGGATATTGCTTTTAATCCACTAAGTGTGCAGAAAGTACACAGGGAAAGATCACTGAAGCGATGATGATGCAAATCAAGACTGAGATACTGAAATCTGACTTGGATGTACTTGTAACAAATGCAAATGAGTTTACTAGCAATTAGCTAGCCGACTAGTTAGCTAGCTATTAGAGATGGCAGGAGAACACGAGGGTATTTCCATGTTGCAGATCATGAATATTCACAGATCCTGGCATGGTTTAAAGTGTAGAGAAGTTCTATGGCATTTTGTAGCAGTTTCCACCCAGTGTTTTGGTGAGCCTGTGCCCACTGTAGCCTCACATTCCTGTTCTTGGCTGACAGAAGTGGACCTTGATGTGGTCTTCTGCTGTTGTAGCCTATCCATCACAAGGCTTGAGGTGTTGTGCGTTCTGAGATGCTTTTCTGACCACCACAATTGTAAAGAGTGGTTGTTTGAATAACTGTAGCCTTTCTGCCAGCTCCAATCAGTCTGGCTATTTTCCTCTGACCTCTCTCCATTCACACTGGATTTTTTTTGTTATTCACACCAGTCTGTGTGGAAAAAACTCTAGAGACGGTTGTTTGTGAAAATTGCACGAGATCAGCAGTTTCTTAAATACCCCAACCAACCCATTTGGCACCAACAACCATGCCATGGCCAAAGTCACTGAGATCACTTTTTTTCCCCCCATTCTGATGTTTGATGTGAACCAAAACTCTTGACCTGCATCTGTGTGATTTTATGATTTTATGTATCGCAGTGCTGAAACATGATTGACTGATTGGATAATTGCATGAATGGGCAGGTGTACAGGCTATTCCTATTAATGTGGCCGATGAGTGTGTATGAAAAATGTTTGTGAATAAGTCTTTTTTTTTTTTAATGTTAATTTAATGCCTGGAAATAATAAGGTTATATTTGATTAGATTAAACAGCAGTATTTATATATGAAGTACTACCAAAAAATGTATTTTACAAAATTTTTGTACTCCTTAAATAGTAGTAAAATAGTCCGTAAATACTCTATAAAAAAAGTAAAGCAGTCAGCTTTTCTGCACAATGCAATTTTCCACGGTCGAATCCCAGAGTATATATTCACAATGTAAGTGATGTTGAGTGAATCAGCACTGCGTTCAGAGATTAACAGAGACAATAGACTCAAATATGCACACTGCTTTGTGCAAGCCACATTTAACTTATTCATGATTATAGTTTTTTTTTATTTTTTTTTTTAGGCAAATATGTTCAAACCCTCATCCAAAAACTCCAACCTGCAGCAGATAACAAGCATAGGGAGAGATGTGACAAAAAAAAAGAGGAACGATTTCCTGTTAGGATGCCAAAAGTCAAGAGAAGGCATAAAAGATATGGAGAAGGAAAAGGGTGGAAGAAGGGAGTGTGGGATAAGAGAGAGAGGAAAGAAGTAGCAAGGGAAGGAGGGAGGGAGGGAGGGAGGAAGGGAGGCTTCCCCACAGAGACGTCATGTTTGTGCTGCTTCCTTCTCGCTCTATCTCATTCACTCAGTTACACGCTCACACTCATACGGCGTGCTGCACACACACACACGCACACACACACACACTCCGCTGGTGAGCATTCGACCAGCATTCTGCTTTCCCTCTCTCTCTCTGACACACATTCACACTTTGTCACACACATCCAATCACACAGCCTGGTTCAGAGCCACACGAAGTGCTGTTGCACGAGGAGGAGAAAGTAAATGTTAGAGAACAAAGAGCCGGGAAAGTGAGGGATGGAATACAGAAGGAAGACGTAAATCTAGACACAAGAGACCTCGACTTTGCAATCACGAAGAGGCTCCGGCGGGGACATACCTCACGTCTGAGAACACGCAGGTACGCTCTCTCTCTCTCTCTCTCTCTCTCTCTCTCTCTCTCATTTCACCTCGACATGTCACACTCTAATTCCTACAACATGCGTTCCCTTAACCCTTACGCGGGTCATTTATGGTTTTTAGGCACTTTGACCTTATTTCTTGCTCTCTTTTATCTCACGTGAAGTGACGTGTTAGTTGTTAGACATGGTTAGGATTCACTTTTAGAAGTGCTCCATACCAAAGGCAGCATTTTGGATCCAGCTGTGGAATATTTTATTTAAAAAAAAAAAGGCAGGTGTAAATGAAATTGTGTGCATTTGTTCTGTACTGGAGGCTTTCTGAGATCAGGATTTGAAGTAGATTTCAAGCTCATGTTTAAAAGAGATCAATAAATCATTTTGTATTTAGATATTTCTTAGAGAGAGTCTTAGAAAATATTTCTTCAATCTGGACTTTGTGATGTCTGAGCCAAAAATCACTAAAATTGCTTTTTCAGGAAGTTTGGAAGTTTTAATTATTTTGAAAGTGAGAACAAAAAAAAAAAAAAAAACACACTCAGTATGAAAGTGATTACTGTACATGTTTCCCTTCAGAGTGTGTCTACTTTGGCAAATTAGTAACACAAGAGTGTCAGTAATAAAAATCTCTAGTCTTTAATTTAAAAAAAAGAAGAAAGAAACAAATGGGAACTATACTGTAAGTAACTACATTATGTACGATTGTAGCTAATAACAAGTTCGGCAGGAACAAGGCTGAGCTGTAATGGCATATTGCTATATTTTAAAAATGATTAAAAATGATCGTTTCTATAACGTTGGTCATCAACATTAAATATTTTCGACCTGAACATGAAATATTTTTTATAAACATTTTGGAAATTTTTGTTTTTTGGCAACCCTTTTACTTTTTTAGAGAAAGAAAATCATATGACGTGCAATTTTAGGATCTAATCTAAAGAATCTGATTAAAAAAAAAAAAGCATTAATTTATTCTTTCTTTCTCAAAACATTCTTACACAATGTGCCAAGTTAAGAAGAGTGCAAAAATTTGTGCCCCCATGGTTTCTTTTTAATGAGATAATGAAAAATTCTATTTCTGTTTTTTTACACTACTTCTACAAATCAAGTGAATTAAAACACAATTATATTGTGCAACAAGACAGGAATTCCAACCAAAAAGAAAAAACAACACACATAGTATCCTACAAGCATCCTAGTTTTTATTAATGATGTTACTGTCTCACCTGACGATGTCTAAAGGAAGGCTTTTAGATTAAGTTTTTTATAAATTATTATTATTTATCATTAGTCATTTGTTTAGTTATTTAGTCATTGCTCGGTAACTTACCCATATCTCGGTTTTGCAGAGAAACTAGGAGAGGAATTGGGTTGAAGAGGGTTGAAGAGGGAGACTACATGTGGAAATGTACCTGTCTGTGTCTGATTTGTCTGTTGTAATATTCTGTCTTTGCAAAATGCAAAAAAAAAAATTATGAAAAAACACCCCAAAATAAACAAAAGTAAAAATCATGACCATCCGAGTCTCCAGAACTCATCTACAGGAGGAACTGTATCATGTGATAGAAATGTGATAGAAGTAAATGCCGTATAAATATCACTCAACTGTAAACATGAGATGAAATGCTCTCAGATTATGCAGAGAACTTGGCAGATTAAATGTCCAAGGAATCTAAAGTTACTAGAGTCAGAAATATTCTTTGCTAATGTATAGAATTTTAGCTGTGATGGAGCTCGTCGACTTTGATTTTTGCAGTGTATCTGCTTTCTACTCTTCTATTGATAACAGATGAACAGTTGGATTGAATTACCAGAATCAGGTCAGTTTAAAGGGAGAGAGAGAGAGAGAGAGAGAGAGAGAGAGAGAGTGAGATAGAGAGAGAGAGAAAGAGAGAGAGAAAGGTAAATTCCTCACTCAACCATACTGTCAGGTTCCAGTTTTATCTGTGTACCTCAGAGTACGAGTGAACACGAAAACAGAGACTCAGACATGGCTGTTTTTTTTTTTTTTTTCTGGGTCATCGACTTCTTTCAGGGTCACTTCAGTGCTGTGGCGCATTATAGGGCGTCAGTGAGGCTTTGATAAGAGGGAGACGTAAATAATAAATATCATAATTTATGAGCAGGGAAGTGCTGTAGGAGTGCAACAAATTATAATTACTTACCCAGAAAGACAGAGAGAGAGACAGAGAGAGAGACAGAGAGAGAGAGCGAGAGAGTTTGTCTGAGTCGGATGTAAATTGTTGGTTCAGAGAGCCATAGCAGGAGAGGCTCATTAAGAACCAGCACACAGTGTTGGGATTAACTGAGTCACCCGACACTCAGCCATCGGTCTGAGGATTTATGTGTTGCATTACTGAACTTTCTCTGGACCTGTCTGATTTAAACACCGCCTACTTACAGGGAAAGACGAGTTAAACCGACCTGCTGATGTGCAGTAATGATTTCTTATGTATTGAAGGGGAATTGTTAAAGTGCAATGCATTACAGGCATTAAAGAAATGCACTACCGTCACATTTAATATTTACTGAGCTTATATAACGTGTATACTTTGAGGCAGAGTCTTGTCAACCTAAAACAATAGTGAGGCACTATAGTGTGTAATGTATTACTGTATATTATTTCCTGGATCGAAAAATATAAACTTATATAACTTGTATATTATATATAACTTAGGCCACGACTGCCCCCGTCGTTATATAATGGTCTGAGAGTCGGACTTGTAATCTGAAGGTGAACCTGAAGGTCGTGGGTTCGAGTCTCGGGTCCGGCAGGGANACTGCTCCGGGTGTGTGTTCACGGGTGTGTGTGTGTGTGTGTTCACTACTGTGTGTGTGCACTTGGATGAGTTAAATCCAGAGCACAAATTCCGAGTATGGGTCATCACACTTGGCCACAAAGTCACTTCACTTCACTTAAACATATGTAACTATTTTAAAAACAATCTATAGTCATAATATAATAATTATCAGCAGTGATTTAAAGAAGCGGTTTGTATTTTTAGCGCCCTCTGCTGTATGCATGTAGTGGAAAAATTCATAAACCATAACAACTGCCACACCTTTTTTTTTTTTTTTTTTTTGAAACCTATGCTTCATAATGGGCTTTTTAAGGAAAATGAGCAGGACTGAGCAGCTCCATTCCTGGAAAAACACAACAGAAGCTTAAAATGAAAAAACTAGAGATACATACCTAATGCCAGTAGTGCAAATCAGTGTTTAGTGTGTTTGAATTGAACTCTGGTGGCCGGCAAACACACTCAGATGCGGGCTAAATCAACCGGTCTGAGAGCGCCTGAGCTCGTCTGAACTTCAGCTGTGGTGAGAAAGTGATTCAACCCTAAAACAGAAGCACCCACAGGAAGCGGACATGCAATGCCATGTATTTTGTGTCGCAGCATTACATTTGTGTATGTCAGAGCGGCTAATCTGAGGCACACGGCACACATGGAGCCAAAGCACAGAGCTGTAGCACTGCAGAAACGCCATTGTTGTGGATAATTGAACTGACAAAAACGAGATAACTGAGTGTGATTCATACAAAATGTTTTAAGCTAGTTATATAATTATCTAATCCTTTATTCCACTGCCTCTGTGTTCCTCTGTGTTCTCCATGCTCGGATGATTTTTGTGAGTCTATGCACACTTTACGAGCACATCTTCAGCCCTACATGCCCTTCAGCCATCTTTTTTTCTGTTTAGTTCATTTACATATGTGCTGTGAGAAATCAAACCAAAACACAAAGAGAATGAACCAAACGTATACATTTGGCTCTGTATTGGACTCAAAAAGTCTTATAGGTGTGAACAGTTATGTATATTTGAAATTCTATGATTATTACAGGTCTAGAGACAGTTTCAAAAACAGCAGATGAACAGACTAATGTTGAAATCTGACAAGAAGTAATACAGATGATAGTCTTTAATATTTCTTGTCAGATTTGAACATTAGTTTTTACCTGTTGCGTTATTTTTCTGCCGTAATGAAGTAATTAGGGTGGGAAAGCATACCAATTAATTATCAGTTAACATAGAATGCATAATGACCTTGAGTTAATGTGTCTCCCAAATGTAATTAAGCTGATCTAAATGAGAAAAGCATTCAATCCATCACCCAGTATTCAGTATTTGTTAAAATAAGACAGTGCTTGAAAGCCATGTACATAAACATCCAACAACTTTATTTTTTTCCATCAACTTTTTTACATTAACAAGGGCACACACACCTGAAGCTGTTGGGGAGCTGGAGCGCTCAGATATCCCACTGACTGACAGATGGACTGACCTGGTGTTCCTCCCTGGCTTTGACTAGACATTGAAAATGAACATACTGTAGTATGGTGAGAATGATCCATATGTTTCCGAACAGCACCGCAGACTGATCGGTTTCATTTGTCTAGCTCACTCTGCTCATTTCTTGAGCTAAATTGGAGCAGATGGAGCAGGGCCATGGCACTGAGCATTGACTGAACCGGACCTTGTGTCTGACCTTGGTGAGCAACAAGAAGGCATCTTGTTGAGGTTTTTGCTTGTCGCAGTTGTGTGAGCACATTCCCTCATTAGCTGTACACCACGGAGCTGGAGGACTGAGAGGGGGTGGGCGAGGCGACGGAAAGCCATTTCAGAGCCATAAACTCTCAGTCGCAATCATGACCCCTGCTATGAGCTTAATGTCCCGACACAGCTCTTCTGATGGTGAAGTGAGAAGCTTCGGGGTGTGCATAGCTGAGGGAGGCACGGCGGTCATTACACTCATTGTTGTGCTATTTCTGAAAAACTTTGGCCTCAGAAAATTAACAAATGTTTGGAAAAAGGGAAACATAAGTCTAAAGAAACCAAAAAAAAAAAAGGAAATTGCTTTAGGATCATAGTGTGTGGTCGGATAGAACATGTATGTGTGCATTTAATACCAAGAGCGTGCATGTGTGTGTCTGTGTGTGTGCTAGAGAGAGAGAGTTAAGTTGTTTTTTGGGTCATTAGAGCTGAAAGTGGCCAGTTGCATCCAAATAGGAGCACAGTGAGAGGCAAACTAGCAAAGCAGCCCAGTACAGAGCTACAGGACAGCTGGGTAGAGGTGTAAACCTCAGGCTTCAACGTCACACGATACCATTTTTTGACGATACCACTGGAATTGCTTCAGTACGATATCTTTTTTTAGTAGCCTCCGATCGATATGTGACCAACTTTGTTCAGTCTAGGGTAGGTCTGCTGTTAAATTGTGAAAGATGACCTACTTTTTTAAACACCGGAGTTACAGACACTTTCCTAACCTATTAAATTATTATAATTAATTTGTAATTGTTGCCTTAATTCTTTTCCATCCTTACCTTTTAAATCGATGCATTAATTAAAAAACGCCCCATCATTACAACCCTATAACTGGGCTTAAAGGAATACTCGGATGTTTTCTTTTTTAAACCAGTCCATGTGACTAACCCTGGCAAGAATTTCACCACAATTCCCAGTAATGAGAAAAGACCAGGAAGCCTGTTACTCAGAAATAAATTATCATGAAGGTTTATGGGCAGCTGTTAAACCCTGTCAGTGAAAATGTGTAAAACACTGTACTGAATTCTTCAGACTAAGATATTTCTAAAATAAACTAAATCTGTGTAGTTTGTCCTTTCAGAGATGTTTTATAAACCTGTCTCCACCCCTGTATTTGGAGCATAATGAGGACTTTTTTTTAACAATATATAAAGTTACATTTTTATGACCTGTTAAAGCCACTCCAAAAAACTCTGACAGCAAAACAGACAAATTTTTGACGAAAAATTTTCAATTCAGCTGCTTTTCTGTTCTTTTCTCAGTGCAGAGTTCTTGTATAGATGTGGTACGTAAAGATGAATCCATAAAACATTGGAGTGTTACACAACACTGAGCAGCACAGCATGGCCCAAGCTTATACAGCACAATCTGACATGACACAGAATGACACAACCAAGTGCATCACAAAACCACACAACGCCGCTCAGCGTGACATAGCACAACACAGCAGGACTACACAAAACCATAGCAGCACATCACAACAGCATAATAGCCTCCTGTTCTCCCTCCTGACTCCCACAGATCAGACCTCAGTGGCAGAACAACCACACAAACATTAACACAACTTCTGTTATCTCGTTTAAACGAAACACATGGACAGACGATATGGTTCCACGCTACAGTTTGGGTTTTGGATCCATTTTGATTGTATGCGAGCGAGAGGGAGTACATGGGCCAGTATGCATACTTTTGTCTTGCTTTGTACTTATTCTACACTAGTGGGTCTACTTCCTTATGCCATGCTGCAAAATCACATTTAACAACCCAAAACTGCTGAGTGTGAAAGCTCTTCTCGAACCTGACTGTGGTCCAGGGAGCCAATTTGCACCACTTTTGAAAACAGTATGTTGTTGACTTGAAGTGAATCCGGGTGAGACCACACTGTGTGAAAGTTTTATATGAATAAGTGTAATTTTATTTTCTTTTTCAGCTTTTACAATGGCAGTCTAAAACTCTGAATTACTTTTTTGTTGGCGGGAACTTTCAACAAAAAAGCTGCATAACTGTGATTTAGTGTCAAGCGAAATAAAGAAGCGTGAATACATAAAAAAAAAACACGTTAATATGATCAATATTAGGAATAAAACACTTGGGGGTGTGCTGTTATAGGAAAATGATCAACAACAGAGTGGTGTGATGTGGTACAACGTGATGAGGAGTTACTCTTACCGCCCCAAAACTTCATTATTTTTATAACACTACATTGCAAAATGTTTTATTCCTCTCATACCATAGCAGTTTGCCAGTGCTAACTATTTTTTAATTAATGAACATCATGTCATACTTTTAACTTTGTTATTTATAGTTACATTTAATGTGGTAGAACGCCTGCAAACTTCTATTATAGCAGTTAGACTCCATCATTCCCTCACCAGCCTCTCTTTTTCTCTCTCTTGAAGTTCATAAACCAAACAAAATTGGAGCTTGTGATGTTCTCACTAACTTCTCTGTCCTGAAGAATTTCCTGTGGTGGAAAACTTACAGTTCTACCACTGAGTGCTATGAATGCTGACACTGGAGACTCCTTCCAAAATGCTAAATAAATATCTCCATTGCATTTTATGTGTAAGATAAACTTTGTAATTTGTTTTAGTATTAATCTTAAATTGTGTGTACCATACAGGTCCCTGTGAGTTAGTGGTCACTATTAGAAACGCTAAAGCTCATTAACATAGACCTGTGAGTTGTCTTGCAGCCGGAAGCCCGTTATAAATAATTAATCAACACTTTCGTAACCAGTCAGATGACAATGACAGTGAAGCAATCCTGGGGGCAAAATCCTCAAGTGTAAAAGTGTAAAAATACCCCAAGTCAGACAGTTTTACAGAAGTATAGAGATGAAAAACCGTTTATAAATTACAACCATAAAACGTGACAGATTGAATGTTCTAATGAACCAAAAGTTCAAGTTCTTAGGAAAGTAACATTCAGAAAACATTCTGATAACCTCGAATTGTTAGCTGCCTGACAGTTTCACACATTTGTCAGCACCAGTCTTGGAGGAACCCTCAAAAGTTCTATGTAGAACACCACAGAGAGGGTTTCCATTTTACAAAAGTTTCCACGAGGAACTGTTTAAGAAAGAACCATTCAAAGAACCCCTTAAGAGGTTAAGAGTACAGGGAAATGAAGCAGAGAGGCGCCAAACAAGAAAGTTAACAAAAAAAAGAAAATAACAGGAAATAGAAAATGGCAACCAACAATATTTCGGAGAATCAAAATTTGTGTTTTTTATGTTGTGTAGTGATGAAGGAGATTTGAGGATGTATCAATAGAAAGGACCTGGCATAGAAAACGCAGAGACACAAAAGGAGCTAAAAAGTGGAACCAAACAAATTACCTCAAGATGGCAAAGTTGCTGAGAGACTCACAGATGCAAGAACGCAAACACGCACACACAAACACGCACACACACACACACAATGCTTGGCATCTGCTCCCAGTTTGACAGCACTATTCATCCATCTTCTAGACAACTCTCTCCCTGCAACACTAATTGGCATTGCAAGTCGAGACTGGGAAATGCTTTTTTGGCACCAACCGTTTCTCACCCTCCAACTGTTCGCTTCATCGAACCATTTTCACCGCTATCTGTTTATTTTCCGAGTTAGCTGTCAAAGCCCATCAGCAAGACGTGATCTGTACCTAGCAACAGTAGACACAAATCAATCTATTGTGTTTGGTGATATCAGGATTATTGATTGAAGTCGCACCAACTCGGTAACCCAAAGTAATTCTGCAATTTTGCATCCAGGGTTTTACACATCTGTTTTTCAAGAGGACATGTTGTTACTCTGTAAATCGAATTCAACACCAGTGTCTCAATCCATCAGGGCTAATCAAATCTTCCTAACTAAACCACACTGTCCATACGGATGAAACCAAAAAAGGGCATCCTATCTTCTAAAAACATGGACATATTGTGATGTGCTTTCATGCATGTGTTTAGCACTGAACTGTCAGACTGTTCCATTATCGTCACCATGGGCTTCATTTGGCTGTAACAAGGCACCAACTGTGGCATCAGCTGTGGATATGGTGTTCAGAGGAGATCTACACGTGTCTTCTGTCTCTTTCCCTGAGGAAAACGACCTCAGCTGAGCAACTTCTAATGAAAGCTCGTTAAAACAAGACACATTCTGAACACCTCGTGGAATGACGAGAGAAACGGTAGGAATGTGCTTTGGTGGTTTACTTCTTATTCTACGTGGTATTTAGCTGAGCCGTGCTGCTGCTTATGGTGCAGCTGGTGCTGGTACTTCTGCTTTGNATTATTATTCTTCCTGTGTTTGTTTAGTGTGAGTATTATTGTTCTTCCTGTGTTTGTTTGGTGTGAGTATTATTATTCTTCCGCCTTGTTTGTCTAGTGTGAGTATTATTATTCTTCCTCCTTGTTTGTTTAGTGTGAGTATTATTATTCTTCCGCCTTGTTTGTTTAGTGTGAGTATTATTATTCTTCCTGTGTTTGTTTAGTGTGAGTATTATTGTTCTTCCTGTGTTTGTTTGGTGTGAGTATTATTATTTTTCCTGTGTTTGTTTGGTGTGAGTATTATTATTCTTCCGCCTTGTTTGTCTAGTGTGAGTATTATTATTCTTCCGCCTTGTTTGTTTGGTGTGAGTATTATTATTCTTCCGCCTTGTTTGTTTGGTGNTACTTCTTATTCTACGTGGTATTTAGCTGAGCCGTGCTGCTGCTTATGGTGCAGCTGGTGCTGGTACTTCTGCTTTGCTTATTGTTTATTCTAAGCATTTCTGCCTCGTTTATCGTTTAGTGTGATTATTTTTGTTCTTCGTCCAGCTTTGTTTTTTGTGAGTATTATTATTCTTCCGCCTTGTTTGTTTAGTGTGAGTATTATTATTCTTCCTCTGTGTTTGTTTAGTGTGAGTATTATTATTCTTCCGCCTTGTTTGTTTAGTGTGAGTATTATTATTCTTCCGCCTTGTTT
>CM074953.1:15162367-15181456 GCA_037577455.1 Pangasius macronema | reverse complement strand
TTATTCTTCCGCCTTGTTTGTTTAGTGTGAGTATTATTATTCTTCCGCCTTGTTTGTTTAGTGTGAGTATTTTTGTTTTTCCGCCTTGTTTGTTTAGTGTGAGTATTATTATTCTTCTGCCTTGTTTGTTTAGTGTGAGTATTATTATTATTCGTCTGCCTTGTTTGTTTAGTGTGAGTATTATTATTCTTCCTCCTTGTTTGTTTAGTGTGAGTATTATTATTCTTCCTCTGTGTTTGTTTGGTGTGAGTATTTTTGTTCATTTCTTACCTATGCCTCGTTTTTTGTTTGGTGTATTTTTGTTCATTCTGCCTTGTTTGTTGTTAAATGTGAGTATTTTTTTTGTTGCTTCTGCCTCATTTATCATTTACTGAATATTTTTGGTGCATCTGCCTTGTCTATCCATTAGAGCGAGTATTTTTGTTACTTCTGACTCATTTATCCATTAGTGTGAGTATTTTTTGTTATTCCCATCCCGCTTTTGTTACTCTATCAGATATGTTAAAATATAGGAGGTTCTGGGCCGTGGAATTTAAGATTGATTGAGCGATACACAGGACAGATGTGATTGACCAAGGCGAGACAGATTGAAAGTAATGGAACAACACACTGGAACATCATTTTATAAAGGCAAAGCCAGTGTTTTATTGTCACACAATAATTGATACTGATAAAGAGAACAAGAATCACAGTTTAATAATGAAGAGATGGACTCTGGATAGACGTTGCTGTGATTTTACAAGCAGAAAAATCTGACTCTTGTGTTGGAAAAATGTATTTGAACCCTGAGATATGTATTCGTATTTGCACTCATATCACTAGGATCCAGGCACTGCTGTAGCAACAAGTTCTAATGTCACTTCTGTCCTCTCTGCCACATTTTCATATCCAAACATGCAGCTATTCCCTAAAAGAAAGTATACAACCGGTCATCCGTCACGCCACGCTGACCTTAGGGAAGCACTGAGGCTCCCGGGCTCAGTGGTGTTTGGTCATATTTACCAGTTCCATCTAACCTCCATCTGCCATTCTCGCATCTTTACCCACCACCCCTACTGTGAGACAGATTACCGGCGGCACGGACCCTCGCTCCTGTCCAGAATATATTGATGTTGCTATCACAGCACCATATAGTTGACCCACCCATATGCACACACTGTTCTGTTACTTACACACACACACACACACACACACTCTCAAAGATATCTCTTGCGCCCAAACACACACACACACAGAGAGAGAGAGAGAGAGAGAGAGAGAGAGAGAGAGAGAATACAAAACACAAGCAACCTACAAACCACAGATTAAATCCTTCACCCCTCTGTAGCTGCAGTCTGACAGCCTTCAGATCTTCGCCTGTCAGTTATCCTAATGCTGGGGGAAATATGTGATGGTATCACAGATTATGATGTATGGTAGAGTTCAAAAGTCTAACTGGTTTACCAGGAACTGTTTTCATTTCAGAAGTTATTAAATCTAATACAGAAATCTGACTCAGCTGCCACACTATATGGCCAAAGGTTTGTGGACACCCGACCATCACAGCTATATGTGGATCTTTCCCAAACCACAAAAGTTGGAAGCACGCAGTTGTATAGAATGTCTTTGTATGCTGTAGCATTAAGAACTTCCCTTCTCTTCCCTTCACTGGAACTTAGAGGCCCCAAAGATGCTCCAGCATGGCAGCAATAACCCTGTGCACAAAGCAAGTGTGGGGGTGATGCTCAGGTGTCCACAAACCTTTGGTCATATAGTGTACTTATTTAAAAATACATTCATTAAAACTGAGACAAATTGAGGAAATCCTCGTATAAAGTTCACAGAATTCTTTTCGGTGGCATCATGTATTTCATTTAATTAATAACCAGCAGGAAAAGTGCCACTGACCATCAGAATAATACCATCAGGTATTATCCAAGAATAAATCATCATTTAAAATGTGTTTTATTCTGTCTGAGAAATCATTGTATGATATTTACAATATACCTGAATGTAATCTTCTCGCTAAATTTAACTTTATACTTCCTAAAATACTTAGTTAAATTGTCTATGTTTTGTTTTTAAGGGCAAAAGTTTGTGCACCCAGTGGTTTTTAACTGGGAAAATGTACCTTTTACTTTACAATTTAAATTAAAAAAAAATTAAAATAAAAAGGGAATAGTTTGCAAAGATGTTTTCTCATAACTCATGATTTGAAAAAAAAAAACAGTATGTAACATTTGGAAAATTTGTAACAAATTCATCATATACAAGTAATAAGAGAATATTTATAAGACATTCACATGGACATTCTGATATAATTCAGTGTTTTTCAGTATTAATATCTTTCACTAGAGGTGGCACGATACCACTTTCCTTTTGCAAAAATGATACCAATACTGAAACCTTCAGCATCAGCCGATATCGATACCCATCCAATGTTTTAAATACATAGCTAAATACATGGCTTACCCTCACCACTTACATGGCAAATATAATAAGTATAATAAAGTATAATGTTAAATATAATAAAATCCCAAAAACAAAAAAAACTACAAAAATACAATCTCTTTATACATAAACATTTTCCGTTTGTTACTGGATTGGATTGAATTTTTTTCTCTGATATCCAGTCTGCCATTTGTTGCCGGTGTCAGTGCAGTACTGATCCTAGATATTGGATTGGTGCCATCTCTAATCTTTACATACCCTATCTGACTATTCTTGTGATAATAAAATAACATCATTTAATGTGAAACCTAACACACTAACCGCTCTAAATTTGATTTCGTCTTCATTTTGTCCCAAGAGGAGGCAGACATTTGCACTCAGCTTTATGTATCATTCTTATAAAATGGTTCTTGGTGCAGGAAACACATTTTTAGAGCGAACGGTAATCACGTATTTGATACCTGGTAATCACTATGAGGCAGAGGAAATGATGACGTTGATCCAAAAAGCAAGAAAGAAATCAGATCACAGGCTAGAGCAAGGTTTCTGTCTTTGGGCTTCAGGGTGGTGTAGCAGGAGAGTTGTGTGATTGTGATTCAAATAACACATTTAAATAGTGACTTTGCACATACAGTATGTAAAAAAATGACAATTAGTTACTTGAAATAATTGTTAAATGTCACATGATTAAAGCTTAATGTCTCGTTTGCATGAATGCGATTCTCATTTTGTCTTAAGGGTACGCTGACTTGTGCTCTACTCCTTTCATTAAAATAATAGCAAGGTTTTTTAATTAAATCAGTGACGAATAATATAACATTGTTTACAAATACCATTTTAAATGTAGCTTGTACTTTAATTAGGTGAATGAGCAGGCTGAAAGAGTAAAGCTGGAAAAACAAAAACTGGAACCCCTGGTGTGATGAGAGAGAGGCGGAGTAACGTTTTATATTTCGTCTCCTTCTTTGTCTGTTAGAGTACCGAATTATTTGTCTGTCACTTTCCAAATCCGTCTCTGTCTTCTCACTGTCTCTCTCAACTGAATCAGCGCGTACAGTAGTGTGAAAACTGAGCAAGTGATAACAGACGGACATGTGTGCAACATGCAGGAAGCTTCAGCGGCACTGCTGCCATACTCCACAACTCCATTAATTAGAGCATACCCCCAACACTCTCTCACCCACCCACACACACACACACACACACACACACACACACACACACACACACACACACCATCCCCTGGCACCAGATACCCAGCCAACCCAGAGTTACCCCTCCCCCAGCCTAAACACACAGAGAACCCACCAAAGCATGCACACACACACACACACACACACACACACACACACACACACAGAGCCAAATTTCTCATTACTGATGCAAGAAACGTGCAAAGGGGACTTTTGAGTGTTTGATGCGATTGACCCAGATCTTCAAGCGTGAGAGAATGAATGAGAGAGAGAGAGATAGAGAAAATGGAGAGAGCATCTGACAGAGTGGGATTGATAAAGGGAGTGAGAGATGGCATAGGGAGGATAGTGAGGAGCTTCATAAAAAGAGTAATTTGAAACACAGCTGGGCGTCCGTGTGCAAAAGGCTATGTAGATTCGGTGCGGGTCAGCGTCTCGAGCATACACTCAGACAGGCCTTTCATAGGCTCCGAAGGAGAAGAGAGTCTTATCTACAGAGTACCCCCTTCTCTTCCACTCTTACCTCTTCCCTTTTCTCTTCCACTATCTCCCTCTTTCTGTCCTCCCCCTGCCTTCTCTCCATCTCTAAGGTCCCACACATGCACTATAATCCTCCTTTTATTGTGTGAGAAGAAGAGAACTTGGCCTTAAAATGTCTTGGAGGCTTACTGGAAACACCAAAGGCACCACCAACAGCACTTTAACTGCTTGTGTAGGCATGTTTTTTTATAGCTTGGTGGATAGGATAGGAATATCTGACGGTTTTGACCTTGTGGTGACATTTAGCTGATCCACATACGTAAAAATTCTGTAGTTTTTATTTTAGCTTTAAAAAAAAAGAGCCAAAAGGTTTACTGTTGGTTATTAAGGTTAAGATCGGGGTGACGTTTATGTCAATGGACGATCCTCACATGAATAGTAAGACAAACTTGTATGTATGTATGTATGTATGTATGTATGTATGTATGTATATATGTATGTGTGTTTGTGTGTGTGAGTGAGTGTGCATGTGTGCGCACTATGTTCCTGCCCTCTGGGCAGATAAAGAGGCTTTATCATGTGAGCCACTTTGTATTTAATCCACAATTACCTTCCATTACAACCCCTCTCAGTGCAGCCGTGTTTGGCGCAGACATTTTCAAACTCCTCAGCTTTTAATTCTGAGCTGTTTACGCCAACCACACAAAATTATTTATCCATTACAAAACGCATTTCCATTAGTCCGTCCTAGGCACTGTAGCATCATAAGCCACGGTCACATTTGTAATATGCAGTTCGCCTCTCTGAGCCGGAAGATGAGAATGAGAAAACGTTGTCAAGTGTTAGCTCTACTTCTGTTTCAGAGCAAGCTAGCTAATTCGACAATCAAAAACAACAACAAACAAACAATACAAAGAACAACAGCCATCTAATCTAGACTCCCAGCTAACTGCTTGCCTTTGGTTTAATAGATGTTGTCTATTACAAGAGGATAAATAAATGTAGTCAAAATGTATGTGTGCGTGTGTACGTCCTTATAACATCCTGTCAAGGTCACTGAACCCTGAAACCAGAACAGAGTCACTCCAAAGCAGAGAACTCAGCAGAAGTGTGGTTAAGGAAGGAAAGCAAAAATATATGTGCGTGCGTGTCTGTGTGNGTGTGTGTGTGTGTGTGTGTGTGTGTGTGTGTGTGTGTGTGTGTGTGACAGAGAGAGAGCAGTCACCGAGCTTCTTTTCTGGTGAGTAGTGGTATTTAGGGAAGAGGATTAAACTGCACAGTGTGAGATGGTAGAGTGTGTATCAGAGATACACTTTGTGTTCTCAGTGGGGGAGAGTGTGTGTATGTGTTGGAACAGGTCTGTTCCTCTCTGATAAAGACACCCACATCGCTCATCTCGCAGCTTTTCCAAATCACCTACACTTAGTATGAACACCAATAAACAAAATACAAAATTCATTTCAATGGCGGATCCATTTAGGAAATCAATCAGTTCATTAAACAAAACCTGAGAAGTCTGCATACATGAAATAAATTCAGCATCGGAATGATCTGCCCTGTAGTTTTCAGCTCTTTATTTAGTATGAGGTGCATGCAGAGGATCGATATAGCCTTCCAGTTGTAGGTCAGTCAGTCGTTTTTGGGTTTTTTTTCCCACTTCACCTCGGTTTTCACTGTGAAGTGTGGAAAATAGTGAGAAAAGGAGGGAGTGTGATGAGGGGACAGGCAGTGAGACAGTGAGAACATGTATTTCTGTACATATTAGGCAGAATGTACCTGCTTGTGACTCTGAGACTCTGAATGTGGAAGTGTGTGTGTGTAAAACACAATGTCATTATCTACATCTGTTCAGTGCTCCAAACAGTCACATCTGTATCTGTATCTGACCTGTGGGATCCCAGTCTGACTCCCAGTCTGTGTCCTAAAGCCTGTGTACAATTCATTTTATGGGTGATTACATTATTAAATATTAAATTAAATATTGAATTATGAAATAATTAACTGAGTTTGTCTGGGGAAGGGTAAAGACTAAGAAACATACGTTCCCTGAAACATATCTACATGCCGCTCATCCTGCTTCACTGGGCAGAGGAAAGCGCTAACCGCCCTCTTCCACATACTCCCAGGCACCCATGATTTGCTAGTTTTGCTCTGATTGACAGAAGAGAGTAATGACATCCCACCAATGGGCAATTTTGCTCTCTTGAATCGCGGCCCTGGATGTCACGATCTCACAACAATGGTTCATGCTATACCTCTTGCTTCTTTTCATACAACACTGTATATATATGACACTACATTGACTGCATTCTTACTGAGCATATATACTGAGCTTACTGAACACTTATTGAACGTTCCTCTAGACTGGAGGTTTTGATGTGTAGATGAAGACTGCTGTGGTTCATTAGTATGCTGAGTCTTAGTGAAATGATTTATGTATTAATAAGACAAGAGGGTTCAAAATAAATATTGTACTCACACAGAGACATATTTGTAATGTTTCACAGCCTGACTGAACTTGAAACTGCAAACTTAACACTTTCTGCCACTGCAGCATCGTACACAAAAATCCAACACATTGTATGGATAATATTATGTGGAGAATTTACCAAAAAAAAAAAAAAAGTCTCAGGTGATCTTGCGTGTCTGATCTATACGCTTTCGAGGCCACAACCTTCAGAATGTTAAAGGTTGCAATCTGACTGGCACGATTGCAGAAATGTCAGTAGGCAGTCTGAATATATGGATACAAAACAAAAAAACAAAGAGTCCTATTATTCACAGGGTGTCCAGAATTCATAGCTATTTGATTGCATGTCTAGTGGTGTGCTCTACATACCTTTAGCCTGTGTAGTGTGTTCACTCTGGAACAAGCAAGCTGTCGGATGATGTACTAAAACCGTTTTAAAAAATGAAGTGTGAAACACCAGACGCTCAGTAACCGAGTATGCTTTACGTAACAGAAGAAGCGAGATTATTAGAGGGTGCCAGTGGTACGAATTTTGCAGAATCATCGACCCAATGAGCGGGAACAGCACCACCTTGTTGACACAAAAACCTTAAACCAGATATTTTGGATTTTAAAATTGTTTCATTGGAGGCTGTGGGGTAATGACACGTGCTAGCAGTCATTTCAGTTACAGCACTTCACTGTATGCCATATAAGACATACTAGCTTGCTAATAAAATAGCAGCCTATTCCCACAGTGTTCTTGCACATGATGTTTTACCTGTTTATCCAAGCAAAGGTGTGGACTGAATAATCCATGTAACAGAGTATCTAGTCCAAGCAAGGACTCCAGCACCATCCTGAGATGGTCTAGCCTAAACACATTCACAAGAACCTCAGTCAGACTGATTACTTCAAACTCTCCGTAAATGAACACACTTGTGTTTCTGACACCTTCTGTGCAGCCAGTATGGTGACTGCATGCACCAGTGATGGTCTTAACTTTGTAAGACACACTGTTTTTCTTTTCAAACTCATTGGCGAATTGAAGTGCTAAAAGTGACTTGAGTGGAGAGAAAAAAAACTTATCTGCCACGTTTCTTTTCAAGGGTCATTTACCAAAGAAGCTGAACTCACTTCCATCTGTAACCCATCGAACTCATTCAGCATAATTAAGGCTTTAAATACAATTACAGAGTCAGCAGTGTGTAATGAAGTCTGGGTAATTGTGTGTCACGCCGGAGATGTGATGTTTCTGTTGTTTGGAGATAATCTCACAACCTGAGTGAAGGTAATAGAAAGAGTTTTAGATGAAGAGCTGGAGGAGGCATAATGTGAATGTGTGTGTGTGCTAGAGACAAGAGAGACAGAGAATGAAAGAAGAGATCACAAGATGGTACAACTTTACATGTACCCTGGCTAACACATTAAACCTGTTGTGTGTGTGTGTGTGTGTGTGTGTGTGTGTGTGTGTGTGTGTGTGTGTGTGTGTCACGCTCCTGTCAGGAGTTAAATCTAGGTCTTATTGCCAGTGCAAAGGCAAAAACACATTATAATAGACTATTTGTATTCCTCTTCTTTATTACCTGCTATCTTTTATAATGACAGTTAAGCAGTAAGTACGCCTCCTGTTTTCCAGACCTGCCATTAAATAGAGAACATGGCAGGAAATTGAGTTCTCAAGTTCTTAACAGCTGCAGATCAGAAACATTCACACTTTCAATACTATACCACTACCCACCTCCAGTTCTCGCCCACCACCACAGAAGAAGAAATCTATTCGTAGATGTCCAAAATGTAGTTATTTTATATATCCAATTCCTTCAGACTACAAGGGTTTTCATTCATTTAATTACTTTTCTTTAAAAGCAGACCCTCTAAAGAGAGACAAACCCCCAGAGAGACAAACAAAGGAAGCTATTTTGATGCCTGATGTAACGTTTTTTTATTATTCGGACAGGACTCTGAAAATACCAGAGATTTGAGTGTCCTCACTAACACTTGCACAGGGTCATAAGTTGTAAGGGTTGTATCCCTCAACGAACAATGTTCATTGAGGTATAATATATACAGCTCATGTCTTTATTGCAAACTGATTGCTTTGGTGATTATTCTAACAGCTTCCTATAGGGCTTGTGGCCGTGCAGTTTGTGCTTGATCATTACACGCACATAATATGTAGGCTGCCTGTGCTAGGCTGTGCTAGGAATTCAATAAGTCCTTTTATATACCATCTATATTTTGTTGTTCGGTGTTTTAAAATTGGTCAGTGCTTGGTTTTGGGTTTTCTCTCTGCAGCAGATGATAGAAAAGAATGTCTCTTCATACTGAAGATGGATGTAACAGGATATAACATGTCAATATACTGTACGACATGTACTCTATATTACATGCGGCTATTTGTTCATTACCTGGGGTTATTTCTACTGGTACTTTTATACGAGGTACAATATGGTGTAAATTTTCCAGGTACTGACATAAGGGTTCAGACAAAACTAAAATCCCAGAGATTCATCAATAATTATTACATTACCTCACCTCCCCAAGTAAAACTTCTCCAGTCTGAACAGAGCTATAGTGTAGAAATATTGTACAGGCCAATGGTTCCCAGGTGTAGTCTTGAAGATTACAGCCGCTTCACTATGTAGCACACTAATTCTGGAGGCTTTGTCATGTTCAAAACAGTGTAGAATATCCAGTGTACTTATGAAACCCCACAATGCAATGCAGGTGAGCTAGTTTTGAAATGACAAGTACATAGGAAATAGGCATTCAGACACTTTTATTTTGTTATTTAATATACCTCCAGTGCATATATCCACTTCAGACATGCATATGTAATTTACATATGTAATGTCTTTTGACTTTGTGCTTATAAGTATGAACCAAAAAGTATGTAATCATAAGCTTCCTGATGTTCTCTTCCTAATATTATTAAGCAGCACTCGAATGGAAAAAGGCTACAGAGCCATAGCAAAGACCTTAAACATCCCTGTCAATATAAGTGGTCCATTACAACTTATCATCCCTGGACAGGTGCACCACACAGGATTTCACAACATACTCTTAGACTAAAGACAAGGAAGGTAAGAGAGAAGCCAGCAGTCACTCGAAAGGAGTTGCAGGACAACCTGAAAGCAGGATGAACTCCACCACAATCATCTCTGTTCCTACACCTCACGCATGTAAACAAATCAGAACTCAATACCTATTTCCTGTCATTGTATAAATGCCAGGGTGCATCATTTGGGCACTTATGTATAGCATTGTGGGCAATTACGCATTGCATTGGGGGATTGAATGAACAAATTAGGCCTTTGCCACTAATATCCATGAATTGACGAGAAATGATGAAACGAGTCAGTGGTGTGAGTGAGGGAGTGTTCATTTTCAGTGTGGGATTTACACACTAGTAAGCTAACACTAGCTAAAAACACAACACTCATACATGACAAGCAATAAAAGATTTATAAAATGGTTCATTTCCTCAAAGAAAAAATAAAATCCAGGGGATTAAGTTTAACTTCTGCTGTTGCAACTTTTTATACTCACAGCACAGCACATTTCCTTTAACAGTATAATTGAAAGCTTCTGATTTAGCTCAGTACCTCGTTAAATAATGAATCAGCATATTCACTGAGTCAGTTTACCACTACTTCTTATTTCTACTTCTGGTTTCTATTTTTTATTTTCTTCTGGTGATAAGCTTTAGTAAGCTTACCACAATGAATCATCTTGTCTCCCTCAGAGTTGGACATTTTTCTTCTTGTTATTCTCATATTTTGTCATTGAGGCCAGCTGTATTTTCAAGCTTATGTAAGTTAAGTAATAAATAGTAGTGAATTTTGTTAAATCCTTATGAATAGTAGTGTACAGCGGGAAACAGGAGGAGTTGAAGAGGCACCCTACAGCAAATTATTGAAAAGTATTAGGCAAAATATTCAGAATAAACCTCATAGTGTTTCATATCCACTCAGGAATGATATAAAAATGCCTGAAAATATTAAGATATAGCAGCTTTAATTGCTAATAATAAAAGGGCTGTGTAACAGCACTATAAGACTCAAGTATGAAAGCAGTAGGAAAAGGGACAATTAAAATAAACAAAGTAACTTTGTCAAAACTTTTGGTTTGTTATTCATGCTTGTGGATCGATTTTGCCTGTCTCAGTTTAAAAGAACTCCTCAAAAAGCAACGATTCGTTCCGCAATTACCCATCACTGCTATCATTAAAAACTGTTATTAAACCACTGAAGTCTACAAAACACTTTGGAAAAACTGCTCAGGAGTGCAAATGGATGCTAATGTCCCAAACTGTGACTACATATGGCAGACTAGAGTGTGATATTTCAGAATAACAGCTGTCAAATTGTCATCCTAAGAACCACTCTGTCTCCGGGGAATGAAGTGAGAGACATTACGGACGCTCTGTCCATAATGGCGGAGTTGATGACGCTTGTAGCGCTAAATGATGATGGGGACGAGGCTTCATACTCGAGTGCTACATGATTGGCTGACAGAGTCATGCGCGGGAGGCCAAGAGGCCTGCAAACCAGCTCCCAGAGGAGCAATTAAGTCAGGAACAGCGGCGCTTGTTTACACGGCCTTGCTGCTCCAGACCAGAAAGCGAGCAAATTAATAACCACGACTCAACAGGGAGGCAAGTATGCACCAAGACCAGCCCCATCATACCTTCAGCGATGTGACCAGCCTAAACCTGTGTTCAGAAAGAGACACCAAACTCACTGTAAATCATACTGCCTGAACAACATGCATAATAATAGCCTACAGCACTTTTAGCAATATTATACATTAGTTTTTATTTCAGCTTGATTAGATTTTTTTTATTTTGCAGCTCCTAAATGTTTCCACTTTGCTATCATAGCTAGAGCTAATTCAGATTTGAAGAGGTGCATGCCTAGCTCCAGCTCACCACTTCCCAACCCTGGTCCTGCAGAACTCCCTGTCCTGCACACCTTAGCATTTTCTCATCTCAGACTCACTCATTTCAACTCAGGAAGGGCTGTTGGGTAGCTGGCTAGCTGAAACAGGTGTGTTGAGAACAGGAAAAACATGAAAATGTGTCTTCTGCCAAGCCAAGAATGGGAACCTGTGCTCTGACCTATTTATACATTAATCACTAACTGGTTTCATAATTTTCTCTAATATTAATCTTTTCACGCCTGTCAACATTTAGACCAAAACATTAGGTGGAAAGAATTGTTAAACTAAATATTTGTTTTAGTGATGTAACGCTGAACTTTAAGGGTGCTAGGGTGTAGGTTATGGAAGGAAATCTCTTGAGTGGATCTACTTTTCACTCAGGCTGTTGTCAATAATATGATTTGTAATGAAATATGTTGTATTAAAATAGAAAATAATACAAAATAAAAGCATTTTCACTAATGCTCTCAGACTTTTGGAGATTCCACAAAAATATGGCATTTACCATTTAGGAATTACAGCCATTTTAAGCAAAGTACCTCCATTATCAGGGGCTCAAAGGTATTTGGNTAGGAATTACAGCCATTTTCAACAAAGTACCTCCATTTTCAGGGGCTCAAGGGTATTTGGACAAAGTGACATAATTGTAAACACAACCATAATTTTAATACTTGGATGAAAATCCTTTGCAGTCAATGACTGCCTGAAGTCTGGAGCCCAGCTCCAGTCGAACAGCTGCCAAATGCCTACTCAGTACCTGATATCAACTCCAGACCTTTTATCTGCTTCATTTGTCTTGAAGTAATGAGGGAATGGACCGCACCTNAAGTCTACACTTCAATCACATCTTGATTGTTTTATTTCAAATCCATTGTGGTGGTGTATAAAGGCAAAATCACAAAATCTCCATCAGTGTCCAAATACTTCTGAACCTAACTATATATTTCCATATACAGTACAGTGTTCAGCTCTGTAGGGGGAATATTATACACAGACTATTACAGTGCATACAGTGAGAGATACAGTGACAGACAGGGGAATACAGATCTTTGCCTCACTGGATTCAAGCCATGTGTAGAGGCAGGAACTTACCAAGAGCCTCTGGAGGAGTATACCAAACCTCTAGAAGAGTGGCATCATTCACCTCATCTTCAGCAGCTACTGCTACATGACTCCCCATCATTCTAGACAAGTGAGAGGTAAAGGAAAAGAAGAGATAAAGCAGTGTGAGACACGTTACAGACATCGTCAGAGAATATTTGTTAATACCATCAGTTTATTATTAAGTACATTCAAACAAATCTAATATACTTACCAATATGGCAATTTTCCAGCTCAGTCAAGTATTAAAAAACATTAAAGCGATATTAAAGCAATTCCTCCTATTCAGGAAACACTACGTGTCAAAACCACAGTGTAGTCTACCTCTTGAGTGGCAGGAGCTCGGGGCTGTCTGAGGGAAGCGCACACAGGCCTTTACCGTACGACGTGCCTCCGTGCAGGTGGAAGCACAGGGGGCTGGCACAGTCAGCAGATTGCTCAGGAGCTCTTTGAGGCACTGCATGAAGATTGTACAGGCGCAGAAACATGCCAGGCTACACAAACACACACAAACTTCAGGAGGCAATAACCATTCATTTCACTTTAACAACCAATAATCATCATTAACATTAACTCTTTTTTAATGTGCCCATGCAACTAATAACGTGTCCAAATAACACAAATCATCTACAAGTTAAGCAAGAACACTACCAGCTTGCCAACATCCTCCAGCAGGGGGCAGTCTGGTATAAAAGCTAAAGGACACTTTTATACTACACGGGAATGAATCATGATACCCAGAAACATCTGCACTGGTGTTGCTCTTAACTGCACATCCTAAGCTTTGCATGAGCAAAAAAAAACCAAAACATCATTTCATGCATTCTGTCTTTGTCTGGTGGGGAAAGAAAAATGCATAAACCATTTTAAAAACACAAAACTCAATAGCTAGCAGGGTGCGGTGTTATATAACAGCATACCTGCCTCTCTATACTGCAGTATAGATCTTCAGAATGTTGCAAATACTCGTGTGTGTAGGCTGAGACGAATATGCTACAAGTGCTTCTATAGGAGATGGCGGTGATAATGATATGCATAGGTTTTTTTTTTTGACGACAAGCTGCTGCACAGCTGCAGGAACCTACTGGCTGTGCAATCTACAAGACATTCTCTGTGCACAGATAGCCATGGTGGCGTTACATGTCCTGAAAAAAAGTGGGGGGGGAAACGGACACAGAACGCAGTTTACTTTTCACTCACTGTTCATTATGAAAGTGTGCAAACAGCTAGAGTTGAGAATCTAGAATTCATTAGACTGTTTTCTTCAAGTCATTTAGCATGCAATTAGTTACGTTTCATCATGGATGAGGTGACTGGTAAGAAGAATCATGAATAAAACCTGGTGCTTTGGAAGGAAACTCGGAGTGCGTGGCTTCACAGTAGGAGTGCACATTTGTCTGCACATTTGTCTGCCTCACTTGGGTTGTGATATGAGACTGAGAATGCTTGGACTATGATATGAACGCGCGCGCGAGAGAGAGAGATAAACGCGGCAGCTCTCCTCCTTCACTCTGAGTGACAAGCAGCAGTCAGAGAGCTTAAGCTCGTGGGATTTCACTTGTCAGTCTTCTCCTCTTTGCTCCTCTGGACCAGGAGTGTCGGAGACCAGAATAGAGCTCCACTAGAGCACTGGAGCAGATACGCACTACTGTCTGCACCAATTATTAACATTCTCTGGTCTCAACTCTGAGAGCTTACCTTGTATACAGCCATGATTTCCCTTTGGCACTCTTGGGATTTGGGTAGTCTAAGGAGGCTGTAACAAAGTGGTAAATTCACAGCCAGAGCTGGATATGCTCTATTTACTAGAGTCTATTTCTCTCTACCAGCAGCACAAAGTTAAAGCCTTGTCCTTGTCATTAGAGCTTGTACCTTCTTCCTCCCTTACTGCCTTCCTTCCATCCTTCTTAATAGCACTGTGATTGCACCTCGGGTTTTATAACCTTGGTAAACCTTGACAGGCTAACTGAACATGCCAAAAACAGATGCTTATTCCACTGCAGTTTCTCCCCTGCCAGAGCTGGAGCTTTCGCTTCATGCCAATAGTGCTTTGATTGCTCCGTACTTGCATTAGCGCCTTGCAGTACAAAACTCAATTTGACAGTGAAGAAGTGCAGAATGATTTATTGGCTTGCGGCTGTTTGGGGTGACGGTTTGCCAATAAATGTGGGAGAAATTCTTGCATTACAAATGTTGGCTGCATAAGAGTAACACATTCTGCAGCAAACCCAAAAAAAACAATACAAAACAAAAAACCTGACTGAAATTCAAGCTTTGTCCTTGTTTGCCCGACAGGATTTGTTCTAACGTGCTAAATTTAATGTTTGATTTCACTGAAAACATCTTGCATAGACTGGTAGCATCTGAAGAAAGCCTTGGTATTCTTGATTTCACTGACTGTAAAAGAAACACGGTGAAAGGCGTTTTCTTGCTTTCCAGGTCCAATCATTTTTTTTTGCATATGATGTAGATGAGGATCCAGTTATACTGCTGCATATACCTGCAAATCCTGGTATTCTTGTGCTCACTAATTATAAAAGAAACAGTACACCATATAAATATAGCACACCATATTATTACATCTGTTTTATGCCAGTCTGCATTATCACAACACACTCGTTCATGCATTTTCTTCTTGCCCATACTTCCTCAGATACGACCCCACATCTCGCTCGTCTCAAGTGAATGTAAGAGGTGCTACCGATTGGGAACGAAATTCATGTAGAGTTGTACTTGACATATCTTAAATGTTTTGTACAGTCTGTGCATGCATGTACAGTTTTCACAGGCATGCGTAGAACTCTGGTATATGTATTTGCTGGGCAAAAAAAATGAATGAAGTGCGAAGGTCCCTTCAGTGGAACTTGCAGAGAACGGCTAGAATGAAGCTGTGCTCTCACAAAGACCACAGCTCCCAGCATGGGAAACTCTATTAACCCAAGATCTGCAGCTATATGCAACTGGATAACTCCGGTATTCACTGGATCCTCATCTATATGTAATTAAAGAAGAGTGGAACTGGGTAGACATATTCAGTATACAAAAAAAGGTGATTTCCACAAAGTTAAACAAATTTGCAATGTGTGTATAAACTACAATATTAACTCCATCGGCACAGACTGAGATGACTTCCTTATCCTTATGATTTGAATATCTTGGGAAAAAATGTACTATTGGCTACATAGCTATTTGGCCATGTGCTATTGACCAAGGGTTTCATTTAGTAGGCCAGATGAGACCAAATGAATCGGGACCAATGGACTTCCAACATGTAATAAGAAGCAATTAAGACCAAGCCCAACCAATTTCTGACCTTGGACTAGCAACTTTCTTAATCCTACACATGAATGCAGCTAAAGGCAGATTTAATTCAAGTTCAGCAGCTTTTTAAAAAAAAAAATATATATATATATATATATATATATATATAAAATATGGACGCTGCCATCTACTTTAAGCAGATTCACTGATCCAGAATATGAACTACTTGCATATTTATAATCACCACTATGTCAGTCATGTCCTAATATAAAATGAATGAAAGCATTTTAAAGCAGTTAACCATCATTAAGGACGTAACACAAAACTGACATTACTGCCCTCCATCCATATGTTCACTTCCTGCACTATATTGTAGATGACACTCTCTCCAGCTCTCTGATAACAGAAAGAATAGGCAAGCAGACTGACATCATCATCTCCTCCTAATCCTTTGTGAGGCTTTCTGGCTTTGGAAATGCACAAGTGAATGACTGCAGCTCTCCGTTCTATTCATCTCTGTCAAAAAAGTGCAGTTATGTCAGCAAACATTTTCCAGACACATTAGCCAAAATGCCTAAAACCAGCATTTCCTGAAATAGTACACCATACGCATGCCAAGTCTGATTCAATAAAGGCATGACCAGCTCAAGTTTTTGTTTTTTTTTTTCCCTTATTTTTTTCCCCCTCAGTAACACCTCATTCAATACAATCATTTGTTTTGGTATAAAGGTTTTAGATTGATGCTGACTGGTGAAGAGAAACCCAGTTGCCTTTTGGCATGAGTCTGCATGCAGAATGGCAATTAAGTCTGTATACTCAATTGTTTTTTTCTTCATTCACCTAATACACATTCATACCCAATTATATAAGCATACCTATAACCCATTCTAGGTAGACATGTGTTACCAGCCTGCTGTCTGAGGAAATCACAGGCAGGGAGCATTTGTGCGTTCAGACAGTCCATGTGCTCTCTTTCTTTCCCTGCATGAATAATTGATAGTCAGATGTGAATACAGACAGGATGTCACACCGCTGTGAGCCAACTGCAACCACTGAAAAATGCCACTTGCATATCTTCTGGTGCACTTATTCCTTTAACAACTGTATCTTAGTCAGATGGAAACCATGAAATAGCATGACAATAAAATCTCAACAACCAAGCGTGGAAAATACTTGGTGTATTTATGTACTTGAGTGTTATTAAAATTTAATCCGTGTACTCTTACTTAATTAAATTTCCAAGAAGAAACCTTAGGTTTTACATTTTTATATTTTTTATTTAGACCTTCAGATAATACCTGAATACCCCCCCCCTGCCAGTGACTCTATGCTATAGATCAATAGTATGTGCTCAGTTTAACATTCATTCAATATACATCAATATAGAAAAACTACCAAGAACTGTGCCATCATCATCATCAGCTTTTTATGCTACACAATGTATGGTTATAGCGCTATAGCGGTCTGTGCATGTCTAAACTTGGATGGCTACCAAGCATGGAACTTGAGGATGAACATTCTTGGCTCTACCACAGTAAAATGTTTCATTATGCTGAAGTAAGCAAAGGCTCAAAATAAACTCCTTTTCCTCTATAGAAGGCAAGAACGCCATCTAATTTTAAAAAGCATGTTGCTAATTGCTAATTGGCTAACATTAACAATTTAATTAAGTTAGCCATTTCTTTGTCTTCTTTGCTAAGGCCAGGTTAGACTAATTCTAGCTCATTATTTATGATATTTTACTTCTGATTAATTCATTGTCAACTGTAGCAATAGTCATGTATATGAGCAGCAAACTTATAGAGACTGATGTTAAAACAGCATAGCAGCTTTAACACATCATCTTACAGTTAACAGTCTTCTAGCATTTCTATTCTATATCCCATGACAAAACCAACTACGTGAATCTTTATATTTAAAAAGAAATACATTTAAAAAAAAAACATGAAAATTCTATGCGCAACAGTCTTTTGGGAAACTCGGGCCCTGATTGCTTGCTTTCAATTTTGGCAACTGCATTAATTATATCCAAGCATTGACTTTCAAAGATTTTGAAACCCCTGAAACACAGTATTATTAATTCGCGAGCTGACTACAGCCACTCACTGGCGTGAAGAGTGAGACAGTTATTAGGATCGCTCATGAGTAACTGAAGCTGCTGTTTAGGTGGCTATTAGCAACTCTGTGTGATGTGGCTTTGTGCCTGTGCTCTGTATCACATGCAGGGTGTGTAAGACCCTTACAGTCCGGACCTCTCGCTGTCACCATATCGATCTGGCCCTCTCTCCAGCAGTGCAAAACTCCCGCGCTCAGTCTGCAAAGTCCTAATGGCCTGCTTTATTCACACGTTATTCACTCCAGCCCAGCAATTTCACACAATACTACAGATGACAGGGGCACAGATATTGATAACAGTAATAAAACATTTCTATTATTTGATGAATAAACTGTCTGAAAGAAAAATTAATCAGCAGGCAAACAACATTTCCTCCATTTCTTAACACTGTACACAAATAAATGTTTAATGGCCCTTTCAGTCTTGGGAGCTGAACCCCATTAAAAACCTGTGGTCTCATTTGAAGACGACTCCCACATTAACAAACACTAGAATATAAAGGAGCTACAAATATTTTGCATGCAGCAGTGCTCCAACATTCACCTACAAGTGTATCCAGCCTTGTTTTCATTACTTATTAAGGAAAATGCTTCATTCCGCCATTCTGTTCTCTAGCTGTATCAGTCCCTCACTAAAAACCAAAACAAAGCAACTTTAAGAATATAGATAACTAGTTATCAAATAACCATACACCAAAACATGTCTCATGCACAACAAATAATGAATCCAGCAATCAGAAATGTAACAAAAATAAGACTGGTTTAAATGCATTTTAATAGGAATGGCTTGTTTGCGATTTTCAGAAGTAAACATTCAAACTTACGGCAGTGCATTTTTAATTTGCCATCTGCTTTTTAAAACTTACCGAACCCTTTCCTACAGGAAAAGATAAAATGCTACAAAGTCTTTTTAAATGAGTTATGCCAGAACATCTTATTGATTAACTATTAATGAATATTGGGCAATGTTTGGTTTTGTAAGCTGTTCTTAAACAAACACTATGTAAGGAATAAAAGGCTATGGGGTGCGCTGTTATGGGAAAATAATCAAAGCCGAGCTGGTGTGATACAGCCTGACGTGAAACACTATGTTTTATTCCTCTTATACCACAATTC
>CM074953.1:15136618-15162343 GCA_037577455.1 Pangasius macronema | reverse complement strand
AAAGCCGAGCTGGTGTGATACAGCCTGACGTGAAACACTATGTTTTATTCCTCTTATACCACAATTCGTCAACAATTTTTAAATTTATGAAAGAATGATGTCATACTGTTAAACTTTACTTCTAAGCCTCTCTTTTTCAATTTCTTTAAGTAACAACAAAAGTTTTTCGTACCAAAAAAAACACTAAAAAAAAATCGCAAGGCGCAGCATCCTCTGGTCTGAAGACTCCCCAGTGGCGGAAAACTTACTGACACCTTCCATAAATGCCAAATAAATGTCTCCTTACATCAATCTTCATTACAACAATGGTTATATATGTCTTTGTTAAATAACACCACTGGTTATTCAACAAAGAATTGACAATAAAAATCCATTTATTATTAAGTTTAGATCACATGGAGAGTCTGCCGTACAAGTCTTGTGAATGAGTTGTTACTATGGAAACAAAACTGTATTAGAATGAGTGGATAAATATCAATCTATCATTGGAATTACAGCTGACACTATGGTAAGAGCTGCTGTTAAAGACAAGTAATCATCACATCTGACCAATAACTTTTGAGAATGTACTGTGGTATGAGCAACATTACAGCAAGATGAAGTTGTATGTGCATCTGCCACATGGTCAAAACTCTACATTTTAAATGTCACCGGATTTACTAATGTACACTTTGCCAGCTGAGATGTCAAAAGTTCGATGTCCAAAATTGTAAAATTTCTTTTCACTCAGATAGAACCTTGTAATACTAAGGCTCCATTTCCCCCAGACACAGTGTACAGTCCTATATGGCAATGGCACACTTACAGACAACAAGGTCGGACAGAAGATATAGTCTATACAGACTCTTTAGAGACAACCTTAAAACCTTTGTTTTATACCTAGTGCACAAAATCCTACTATCCCCTCACAACAAGTAGGATCAACAAACTGAAAGATATAAAGGCAGCCACAGCTATACAGGTCCAAAGAAAAGAATCTATAGTGTTGTATTTAAAATCAAGGCCAAAATCATACTGTTCTCAGGCCCAAGGAACCACAAAAAGAAATAAAGCCAAGCTCTCTCTGAAAAGAGTAAAAGTAGAAAAGCTGTCAGTACTCCGAGTCTTGATTCTTTAAGCATTTATAGAAGACCTTCACTAAAGAGAAAAGTCTGTGCTTTTATCGTGTACATAAAGTCGAACGTCTTCAAGACAGACTAAAATTCAGAAAGTTTCCAAGTGAAGTGATTAGAAGTGAAGGAAATATTTCAAGATCAGAAGACGAATATGAGATGATGGGTTAAAATTTCAGTTTTCATTTCCTGATATTTACATATTTACATAGATGTGTTAAACAACTCAAAACATGGGATCTCCGGGTTGAACCCGCCCATTTCTCAGGTGATCAAAAAAAAATTGGAATATTGGACTGACAGGTGTTTCTTGCTGCCCAGAATGTCTACTCTTGGTTTGAGCCCTGGATTTCACCCATGAAGACCGCATTGTTCTTAAAAATGATAAACCAGCCAGCCATTTGAGCTGAGAAAAGAGAGAGAATCAATCAGAGCCATTGTGCATAGCAATTACAACAATTTGGAATGTCTTGAAAAAGAAAGAAACCACGGGTGTACCAACAACTAGGCCAAGGAAAAGAAAAGCAGTTATTGAGATCTCTGTGAAGAAAAACCCCAAAACAACAGTCAATGACATTATCAACAACCTCCACAGGGCAGGGATGAAGCTATCACAATCTACTGTTTAAAGACTTTGAGAGCAGAAATCTAGAGGCCGTACCACAAGATGCAAACCACTCATCAGCAGTAAGAATCAGAAGACCAGACTGGAATTGGCAAAGATACAGAGATGAGCCACAAAAGTTCTGGAACCAAAATTAACCTCTACCGAAGTGATGGAAATCCAATGTATGGACCAAGAAAGGATCTGTTCATGATACAGAGCATACGATGATACAGAGCATGCTCATCGGTCAAGCACGGTGGAGGTAGTGTCATAGCTTGGGCTTGCATGGCTGCTCATGGCTGGAACTGGCTCACTAATCTTTATTGATGAGGTCACGCATGATGGTAGTCGCAGAATGAATTCAGAAGTCTACAGAAACATACTGTCTGATAATTTACAGAGAAATGCTTCCAATCTAATTGGGACGAACTTCAGCATACAGCAAGACAATGACCTAAACACATTGCCAACACAACAAACAACTTCATCAGGTGAAAAAAGTGGAAGGTTTTGGACTGGTCAAGTCCATCAACAGACCTTAACCCAATTGAGCATGCATTTCAGGAGGAGGAGACTGAAAGGAGAAACTCTCCAAAAGGAAAAAAAAAAAACAAACACAACCTAATGAAGCTGTGGTACAAGCCTGGAAAAGCATCACAAAAGAGGAATGCAACAGTTTGGTGATGTCAGTGGGTTGCTGGCTTGATGCAGTTATTTCAAGCAAAGGATATACAAGCTGTTCCAATACTTTTGCTCACCTAAACAATTGGGTGGGTTCAAACGAACGGTGCCATGTTTTGAGCTGTTTAACACATCTAGATGTAAATATCAGGAAATTAAAGCTGAAATTCTGATCTATAAACTCATTCATCATCTGATCTCAAACCCAAATGTCTTCAGTGTAGAGCAAAAACAAGATTATTGGCTTTACCCTTCCAATACTTTCAGAGGAGTCCACACAACCCCTAACCCCCTCCACCCCCCTTTCATATGTTTGGGACCCTGAGGTGAAGGCTGTCACACAAAGGCATAAGGCAATTCTTTGAACAGGCAATTCTTTTGCTCATTTCTGAACTGAGATAAGTCTTCAAAATCTATAACCATTTGGAACAATTCAAAACAACCGAAAAAAAAACCTCCTTACAATTCAACTAAGGAAGACGGACTGTCATACATCACTGATTACAGAAACGGAAAAGAGGCACCACACATATCCTAAAGGTGACAACATTGGAAAAACACAATCCATCTTCTTCAGCTAAAACCCGATAGTCCTGCACATCCCATACAAGAGAAGCAGCTCAGGCTTTACAATAGGCCGATGAGACAAAAAAAAAACTGCTGTTAAATAAGTGATGGTAATAAAAATGACTGGGCAAACAATTCATCAAACAAACTAACTCTTGTAGAAAGCTTGCAAATACTGGCCACTGCAATCAATGAGGCCTGGAAGTACAAGGAATTCAAGTCTCTCTCCTAAAACTCTACTGGAAAAACTCCTGCAATTAACAAGCGTCACATTTTCTTCTCTAGATAGATTTCATTCATCGATTTTCCATCAGAGCCAGAGCCAGATGTGAACTCCTCAGGATTTGACAGTTAACACTGGATATTAAGGTAATATCCATTACATGTGATGGAACTGTAAACACTGGGCATCTAAACTAGCAGTTAATACAAGTCGAAGTATTTTTTGCACCAACGCTTGAGAAGATGACTAGACCAGAAGTCACAAGATTGTTTGATATTGCACTGAGCAATAGGATTTTTTTTTCTTTTTTATTCTTACCCCATTTTCTCAATTCCTATTTACCACCTAGTTTTTCCTTATTGCACAACAGGTACCAGTCAGGGAGGTAAGGCAAACACATGCTTATTTCACAAAGTGCACAGAAGCAGCTACACGAGCAGCATTCTTCACATACACCTGCATCCCTTTTGTACATCTGGAGGATTAAAAGTGATATCGACTAGTTTTAAACAGTCCGCATAACTGGGAAACTGGTTAATGTTAATGCTCAAACCTGCTTGGAATTGTACAGAATTATATTATTTGCTTCTAGTTTGAAGTAGTGTATTCAGTCTGTTGTGTACATTGTGTCACATTGCGCTATACTTCCCACACAATTTATGTTGGTACTACATCATGCACACATCGTGTCACACATTTTTTCAGACCAAAAAAAAAAAAAAGCCACAGGATACCGGTAGTGAGCATCTTGTGTACATGTAGTTACAAGCACATATAAATCCAGCTTAATGCCATTCTATCCACACAGAGAGCAAGGCCAATTATGCTCTCCTGCACTCCCAGTGATAGGTGACTCACGATCTCCTGACAATATAGCAAACAATTCTCGGTTGCACCACTTGGCACTGGTTTAAATACGTATTTTGATGGAGATATCTACACTCCACACACACACAAGTTTTACAGATATACAGGTAAATTTCTCCTAGCACATGCAAAGATATTGGTGCACTCTATAGCTGTGATCATACCATTAATATTTGATAAACTGTGACTGAGTTATTGGATTAGTTCATAACACTAAGCTCTGGTAGCAAAATAACACCATACATACATAATACAGTTTTTCTATATAACAGCTATTTCTCAGAGCTACAGTTTACAGCAAGCTGATTAAAAATTTATTAAGATGAAGTGTTACATTTAATCTGATCATTGCAAAGTCTTTTTTTTTTCTCCTCACCTTCAACTTACTGGCTCCCTCTACATGGTTGTCATAGACCAGAACGTTAGCAATCATGTTCTCTCGATCTCGAGAGGGACTGGACTTTCCCTCTAAGGCATCTGGTGCCGCAGCCACATTGAGCAGAGGGTGCGCACATTTTGTCCCATCCCAGACCTGAGCAACAAAAGAAAACATTGTGTAGGTAACAGATTACCAACAGGCACTTTAACAAACCAGCAACAATCATTTTTTTCTTAAAGCATCCTACACTTTCAGGGGCCATGGGAGGTGGCATCTTCACACTTGCCAATGCCAAAGAGCAATAATATTTAGCCTCGTCTTGTCTTTTGTTAATTCTTAATTAATGTTAAGAATATACACCGATCAGCCATAACATTAAGTCCACCTGCCTAATATTGTGCAAGTCTCCCTTGTACCACCAAAACAGCTCTGACCTGTTGAAGCATGGACCCCACAAGACCTCTGAAGGTGTGCTGTGGTATCAAAATGTCAGCAGCAGACCTGGAAGGTGTGAGGTGAGGCTTCCATGGATCAGAGTTGTTTGTCCAGCACATCCTACAGATGCTCAATTGGGTTGAGGTCTGGGGAATTTGTAGGCCAAGTCAACACCTTGAACTCTTGGTCATGTTCCTCAAACCATTCCTGAACAATTTTTTGCAGTGTGGCAGGAAGCATCATCCTGCTGAAAGAAGTCACTGCCCTTAGGGAATACTGTTGCCATGAAGGGGTGTACTTGGTCTGCAACAATGTTTAGGTAGGTGGGACATGTACAAGTTTTTCTCTACTGTGATGACACAGTAAAGTATTTTAAAACAATACTGTATGTTAAAAATCTTGTATACACTTGCATATTTGTTTCCCCCCATGTCACTCTCTCTCTCTCTCTCTAGGGGAAAATTTAAATGTGAGATTCTGGAAACAAAATCTAAATTTAGTGGGAGCAGTTGGGTCAGGAAGAAAATCAAATAGCGGGTGTACACAGAGTGAATTTTAAGTGGGAGCAGGCAGGTGCAGAAAAGAACCTAGCAGGAACGGTTGGGAGAAAGTTTTGGAGTACTTTTGGTAGGTACTAACCACTGCATACCGGGAACACGCCACAAGACCTGCCATTTTGGAGATGCTCTGACCCAGTTGTCCAGCCATCACAATTTAGCCCTCGTCAAAGACACTCTGACACATCAACTTCAAGAAGTGACTGTTCACTTGCTGCCTAATACACTCCTGATCAAAATCTTAAGACCAGGGAAAATATTACAAGTATTCACACTTTGCACTGGGGGATCATAACCAGGTTGTTTCTTCTTTTGGCATTTTGAAGAAGTTCTTACAAGAGCAAGAGACAAAAAATAGAGAGTAGGCAATTTATTGAAAACTGCATTTAAACTCAAACAGGCTGGTCATCANAAGAAACAAGAGCAAGAGACAAAAAATAGAGAGTAGGCAATTTATTGAAAACTGCATTTAAACTCAAACAGGCTGTTCATCAGCTGAGCAAAAGTTTAAGATTTTGATCAGGAGTGTATGTCCCACCCCTTGACACGTGCCACTGTAAGAAGATAATCAAATGTTATTCACGTCACCTGTCAGTGGTTTAATTATTATGGCTGATCAGCATGTGTGTCTTAAACTGTCAAACATACACTAATAGATTTTATTTCATATTCTCCATTTACCTTAACAAAAAAAAAAAGAGGGTATTCTGTCAAGCCATCTTTCAAGCCCCATGAGCACTAACCAAACCATTACTAATGTGAGAATGGGGAAAAGGGGGCGGGACCTTCAGAGAGGGTCAGTTAATATTGGAGAGTTCAAAGCACCTTCTGTCAATCACTCCAGCTATTACAACACAATCAGAGATTAGTTTGGAAAGAATATTGTAGTATCATTGGAAATTAGAGTTGAGTGGACATCGTCCTTATATAACTCCAACATGAGAATTCAGCTATGGCATAAAGTGTAATAAATAATCTCCTGTACCACACCTTAAGCAGCATGCATCTGGTGTCCATGTTGGCTTTGGCTAGCAGCTGGCAGGTCAGATCAAAAAACATCTTGGGCTGCACTGATGACAGGGGAACAGTGGGCTCATTGGCCAGAAATTGGCTTGCTGCCCATTGACGTAGGGCTTCCACTGCACGATTATCGTCTTCACCAAAGTGGAAAGTCCTACTTGATGTTCGCGGCTCAACAGGGCTGTCAATCCTCCCATCAAATGTGATGGTAGACCAGCCTAAAGTAGTCAGTAGAGTCATGGATCCGTTGAACATTTGAGCCTGTGTACATAAATTCCAACAAACTCTTAGCGACCCTGAATATTTAAATATCTCACATATTGCTTAAATAGACCTTAATCAGCAGTAATCGCTGGGATTAGAGGCCATTACAGTGCTTAGCACTCATAAAGTAATTACAACCTAAGTGGATGTAATCAAAGAAGCACTTCTAACGGTTTAAATCAAGCCCAGTTAATGTGAGTGAATGTGTCTATTAAAGTTGTCAAAGACAGACCTCTGATCTCCTCACCTTCACTCTGTGAAGACGAATGATGTCTCCGATTCGGAAGATTTTAGGATGGTCCTCAAGGCTTTCACTGAAAATGGTGCAGCTCACTTTAGCATTTGACTGGTCTGTGATCTTCAGTGTGGAGCAGTAATCTATAGAAAATCAATGCCAAAGAGATCAGGGTGGCTTAGGTGCATGGAAATGTCAATATTACCTTACAAATCATCTTGAATAGTTAATTAAAATGGAGAAATAAATAAATAAATAAATCCATGATAAATCATTTTAGAAGTTTTTCCACCCTCAATGTGAAATTACAATGTATAAAAAGTGTAAAAAAAGAAACAAAAAAAAACCAAAACAAAAACATTTTAGGGAAAATAGGAAAATTGAAAAAAGTTACAATATCCTGGATGTATAAAGTGTCCACATCCATATAATTGGGGATGTGACTGTGTTCAGAATGAACCAATCACATGCTCATGATCAACAGTACTTATCAAACAGCTGTCAATGAAATTATCCTCATTAATCCCAAATAAACACCAGCTGTTTCTGTAGGATTTTCTTGACATCTCCTTGGATTCATCTGACTGCTGAAGCCCATGGTCTGCAACGAGCTTCCAAAGCATGCATGGGATCTAACTTGTCGAAAGGAATCAATGAGGAGAGAGGTATAATAAAAATTTCCAAAACATTAGATATGCCACAGAACACCGTGGAGGCCATCAACAACAAGTGGAGAAAATGGAGCACCACAGTGACATTGCCAAGACGAGCACGTCCCTCCAAAATTTAGAAAAGGATAAGACAAAAGCTTACCAGGGAGGCTGCCAAGAGACCTACAGCAGCATTAAAGTACATTAAAGGAGCTGCAGGAATAACGGACAAGTACTGCTTACTCACTGCGTGTGACAACAGTCTCTCGTATTCTTCATGTCTGGGCTGTGGTTTAGGACGGCTAGACGGAAGCCCTTTCTCACAAAAAACATCCAAGCCCAACTAAAGTCACCCTAAACCATGTGGCAAAATGCGACAAAAGGAATCATGAATAGCTACAAATACCTGCATATTTTAATGCAAAACATTCAGGTGTCTGCTAGTAAGCTGAAGATGAAAAGGAATTTCACATTCAGCACAACAATGACCCAAAGCATGCGTCGAAATCAACAAAGGAACGGCTTAACCAAGAGAAGATCAATGTTTTTAAATGCCAGAGCTCAGACCTGACTGCAGCTAAAAATCTGTGGGGTGACCTGAAGCGGGCTGTGTGCAGGAGATTCCCTCACAATCTGACACATCTAGAATGTTTTTGCAAGAAAGAGTGGGAAAATATCGCCAAGTCAAGCTGTGCAATGCTGATAGACTCTTACCCAAAACGACCGAGTGGTGTAATGAAATCAAAAGCTGCTTCAACGAAATATTAGTTTAGGGGTGTGCACACTTATGCAACTAGGTTACTGTAACTCATTTTTCCTATTTTTCTGTTTTTCACTCAATTTATTATGTTGTAATTTCACATTCAGGGTGGAAAAAGTTCTGACATGATTTATCTTGGTTTCATTTTCATTTTAACAGGGGTGTGAAGACTTTATATCCACCGTATTTTTCATATGTGTGTACACACACACGCGCACACACACACACTCGCATTATATATAGATTGCACTAATTAGCTATTCAGCATTATTACTATTTATTATCATATTCATTATTGTTACTTTTTTGTCTTTTTATATACGACTTTCTGTTAACTGTCCTGACGCACCTTCAGATTATTTTATTTTAATTTTTTTTTCCATAAGCACACAAAGAAAATGATTCCAATAATAAATACAGACAAGTAAGAACGCCTGGCATAAGAACAACAGTCTTATAACCCTCAGTAGTGTTTGGAACATCTTATGCAGGTTAAATTAATTTCAATAAATATTTCAAGGAATGACTGAGTACCTAAGCATCAGTCTCATTACAGCACAAGTGCTGCCAGATGGAGGCTCTGCAATTCATAAGGTTAATTCACTATGCAANAGTTATTTGCTTTGAACACAGCAAAACCTGTTGAAATACTGACAAAACACTCGCATTTATTTCCTACTCTCTGCTCCCGTCACTCCTCAAACGGGTGAATAGAATTAGATAGAGGAGAAAGAAGGTGAACGTCGCAAAAAATAAACACATCAACGTTTAACGATAAGAAGCATTGTTTCAGACCTGAAACTCTGCTTGTTACTTCTACTATGACCTTTTAGATTCAGCATTGATTTAGAATGAAGTGTTTGGAGAATACATGTGCACAATGCCCAATTCTCTGTGCTGATTAAATTGGACAAGAGCCTGGACTTTCTCTGCTCATCTCAATGATCCATCGACAGGAGCCTTTGAGTGAAATGAGGATTGATTTTCAGGACTTTACAAGATACCAGCACAACACATCCTTCAGAAGGATCAATTATGTGAATGCGTCGAGGTACACGTAATTGCAGCTCGAAGCCAGAGGTGTCGGCAATGAGAAAGTGAGGAAGTCTAGGCATTTCTTTCCGTGATCAAATTTGTTAGTGATACTATTTCAAACTGCTTGCTGTAACCTACACCACGTCCCACAGATTAGAAGCATTTCATGCTGGAGTCCCAGACTGAGGGATGTGTAAAGAAAGGAGAGATGGGGGGAAAAAAGGTCAGAATGAAACCAAGAACCAAGAAGTTTTTCTAAAAGGCCCGTGCATTCAAGAGTTCTTTAAAAGAGGTTCAAAGTAGTGAGCTTACTTTGATCATGTAATGCCTATGATTAGTATGAAAGCTGGGGATGACTGATCCCTGATGAACATGAAGCACTTCAGTCAATAAACATCCCTTCTGAGCTACCATTCTGACTTCCATATATAGTGAAGTGAAATGAAGTGACTTTGTGGCCAAGTACTTTGTGGCCAAATTTGTGTGCTCTGCATTTAACCCATCCAAGTGCGCACACACACAGTAGTGAACACACACCCGGAGCAGTGGGCAGCTGCGGCGCCCGGGGAGCAGTTGGGGGATCGGTGCCTTGCTCAAGGGTCTCACCTCAGTCGTGGTATTGAGGGTNGAGACTCAAACCCACCACCTTCAGGTTCCAAGTCCGACTCTCAGACCATTAGGCCACGACTGCCCCCTTCACATATAGTGTGAAGAGTGTGCAACATCCAGAACCTTCAGAGCCATCATCCTATTGTCAAACAAGACGTGGAACAGAACAAGCTTACTACCCCAGTGTATTAGTTTCATATAACAGCATGGTGCAAAGTGTGCTATTTCAACTATATCACAGCGATTTATCAACTACTGCAAATTTGATTCATTAATGAACAACACGGCATGCTTAACGGTTTATAGTTACGTTTAATATTGCAGAACATTGGTGAGACCTGTTAGGTCCTGTTATCACATAACATACGTTACAACAACAATAAACAGCCGTTCCCTCACCAAGGGACTCGGACACTCGGAAAAATGTTTACTGGGAAACTGAAAAGCATAAATTCCTCTGTCCTGCAGAAACTTAATAAAATCTTCACAAACTTCACAAAGCACGGTCAAAGTTACAAAGCATGGACACCTGACACTCCTTCCACAGGTTGCATACAGAGCTCCTAACAAAAACTTTCACCACATCAATAATTAGATGATTTTCTTCAACACTTTTGCATCAGACTATTATTAGATCATGTGGAGCGTCTGCCACACAAGTCCCTGTGTATGATCTGTTACTATAGACATAATAAGGGATTAGAACGAGTGCGTTCATAAAAATATATCGCTAATGTAACAGCCAGAACTACTGTCTGAGCCGTGCCGTTATATAAAATTAATCCACACCTTCTGCCTAATCAAATGTGAGAATTCAACCACACTGTGGTAAAAACGCATTTAATGATCAGTCAGGTGGTTTGATGATTATCAGAGGATAATGAAGGATCAACACTGCTGATACAAGATGGAAACATTATATAGAAATGCTATTAGCCTGCAAACAATCTCAGCATATTTCACTTGACATAAGTGACAGAACCAAATAAATAGTGTGCGTCATGACTGAGCTGCTACACCACTGAGACATATTGGCTAATATAGATGCATAATTTCTATCATGGATGCTGATTTGAAGCACGTAAAAGTGGCATAAAAGCAGCGTGTTTGCTGCATCCTGTCTAAAACAGCGGGAAAGCAACAGTCTGCTTCCCTGCTAAGCAGCTAAAATAGTATCGCAGTTCTTCCTAAATACAAACGTCCAAATATACATACAGCCTCTAACGTCCTAAACAGGCTGCAGAAGAAAACAAGAAAGCAGCACCATGTAAAAAGAACTGTCAGGCTAAATAAAGTTGTACTTTACAATCGAGATGAAAAGCGTACTACACCACAGCAATGTTATCATCTCACATCTGAGTCATCAGCTGCTTTTGATTACGCTGTTATAACGGCATGACTCGGACATTAGTGACAGCTGCAATTCAAATGATCGAAATGATAAACGCTTAATAGTAGCGTACTTGTTTTAATACGTTATTGTTTCTATAGCAACAGCTCATTTGCAGTGCTGTTATAAGGCAATAATCCAGTCTGGAGTAAGCGAATCATTTTGCTATAACAGCACGGTACAAAGTGTGTTATTGTGCTCAAACCAGTGCTGTGGTGCAAGAGGAATAAAACACTTCAGGACATGCTGCTTTAGGAAAATTATTTGGAAGTGGTTAGTGTAACTCTGCTTTGTGTCTGGCCATACAACACCACCTCACTGTTGATTGTTTTCCTATAATAGCATGCTCTGCCATGTTTTATTCCTTACATAAACCACAAAACATATATTTGCACTGCTTTTTTGTCTGTCAGTATGTTTGTATAGTGCATTTGTCGATACTTTGTAAATACTGCTGTACAGTGATTAACATGTTTTGTCCTTACAATTTGCTACATATTCAGATGGTATAACAACTGATTCAAATCAAAGCTCCCTTTACTGACATTAACACATTAGTTACTATGAAAAAGCCAGGAATATTTAAACAATAAAGCCAAATAATCAACACCAGCATTAACCGTTCATCAGCGTTCATCAGCGTGTAAAAGTAAGTCTACAATCACCATCAGGAACAAAACCTTAATGAACATGCTTGCGGTTGTTAGCAGGCGAAATTCACAACCAAGGCTGAAAAGCATGCTCCATATTTACAGCTGAACACCAGAGTTCAGTAAGTTATCAACATTCAGGGACAGGCTGCTATTTCATTTCACTAACTGAGCAGACACCAATGCAGGTGTATTTCACGAACACATAAACATTAGTTAATACACGTTAACTTACTTTCTTAACATTACTCACTGTTTATTAATGCTGAAGTTAATGGGCTGGTAATGTTCACTAATGCAGTTTAAAAAAAAAAATAAAAAATACTGTTTTTTAGTCATTTTATTCTATATGTTTTCCAATGCTACAGGACAGGCATTACTTAGCATTTATGTGACTATTAGAGACTGTATTTCTGCATATTTTATGCTCGTATTTATGAAAGGTTTGTGATGATGTTTTACCGTCATCCCTACTAGCTCTAGAGGTTTAAGCACAGTGCTGAGATCCGGCTTTCCCTCAGCCTCAGCCTGAGCTTAAGGGCACAAACGACAATAAAACACATTAGCGGTGCATTCTGTGGACTCACCTGTGCCTTTGGTGCGAAAAGGCTGTTTGAAGAAGGTCACCACGCCATACACGTTCACTGTTCTGTTGGGTTTCAGCTCATTTAAAGGGACATACATGTACCTGGACTGAATATATTTAAAAAAAAATAAGTGATGTAGAGGAATAGTGATGCATATGAATAATAAAGCCAAGCACAGGAGCATACTGTCAGCTCCTCCTGAATGCAATCTGGTAGCACCAGGGCGTAAAGATTTTTCAGTCAAACAGTACCCGTGAAAAGTCTGAACACGCCTACACAAAGAAGGTTTTTCTTTTCCTTTTTTTTTTTCCATATGCTGGAAAAAATCAGGAATACATCTAAACTATGAAAAGAATTATACAGGCACCAAAGTCAAAGTCTTAATAACATCTTGGCCCACTGCTGGCACTCTGTCACATGCGTTATGAGGGGACCAGCTGGGACAGTTTCCCAACAGTCTTCCTGATGTTCCCGCATATGCTCGATACGTGCTGCCTGCTCTTTCCAAGCTCCAAATCAATTCATTTCTTTCCTGGGGGCGTTTATATGGATACAAAATGGAAAGGTGCAATACACAAAGATTATTATTATTATTAGGTTAAAGACATTAATGTATATTTATGTATTTTATGTATTTATATTTGTTTTTGGAACAGATTTGAAGCCTAAGCCGTTACAATTTCTCCATTATTATGAACAGTATGTATGCTCAGACTTTTGACTGGTACCACAGGCAGTGTGAAGGCAATCGCACAGCATCAGCCAAACAAGCATACAACATACACATGCAGAAGAGAGGACACACACTAGATGTGAAGTACATCAGTTCAACCACATATTAATATTCTGGAAAACAACACATTAACATAATGGAGTGGGCTTCCAAATGGGCCATGCAAAAAAAAAAAAAAAAATCAAGGATGTAAAAACGGAAGCTTTTTTGCAATATGCAAAAACATTATTATTTAAACAAGCATAAAACCAACTAGTAGTTTGGCAACGAATAGAAATGGCCGAGCTGCCTTAAGAAGCGCGGCGAGCTGGAAATCGGTCAGCTATAGCAGTCGTCATTCAAACCGAAACATTTTACAAAACATAAATTTATGGATAAACATAATTTAAGTCCAGTCAAGAAGTAGCATTACGGTCTACTGCTCCAGAGTACATAAGGAATTTCAGCTTAAACTATTCTCAATCAACTTCCATATCAAAATGTAATCACATACGTTTATGGGTTTGATCTAAAATGCTCCATTAGTAGCACAGACGCAACACAAAGACAGTTGGAAAGGATGCGATTGGGATTAGTCAGCTGCCGATTATAAAACTGCAATCTGTTTTATATAAAAAGGAATAATGGCACACACGGGGGAAGCGCCCGTCTCCTCAGACTAGCTGCTTTTTAAAATGCACTCAGCTTGTTCTTTGCAAGAGATGTAAAAAAAAAACAGCATAATGGTGTAAGCACATTTGCATCCGGGTTAGCCAGATTTCTTCTTTGAAATGTAGCATCAGCCTTACTGCTGCATTTAGGCACATGCAAGCAAACACAGTACCTCTGAGCTGACAACAGCAGGCCCACTGGAGACAAAGAGTTTAGAGGAGTACACCTGTGAAACACAGCGCATGAAATCAATCATACGCAAATATTACACACCACAGAGGCAGGGCTGGATCTTTTTCTGATTAAAAACAAACCAAGCGATTCAAAGACTGTGGATTTCAACCAAACATGCTTGCAGTTGTTAGCATTAGATACTCACATACACACAGGCATCACTGCTACTCATCTCCAAAAGACACGGGTGCAGCCTGTCGCTCTGTTCAGTGGGGGACTTGCTGATTGTGAAGCCAGACAATAAGACAATGTCCTACAGCAATATGAAGTGGGACAGACAAAAAAAAAAAAAATCATAAACAGTAAATTGATCTTGAGCATGGGGATGGGGATGGGGATGGGGATGAGGATGAGCTCAGGGAATCCAGTCATGCCTGGATTTGTGGACTTGAGTGAAGCATCTAAAGCAGGGGTCTTCGAATCTTATTTACAGAAGGATGAGGCGGCTGCAGGCTTTCATTCCAGTCAGTTTCCATGTTTAAAGTCCCCACGAAATAGATTTTAGCTGTGATTTGATTCAGTGTGTCGATGTTTTTCCTTCTGTGAACGTGAAGTCAGAGTGAGGACATGCTGTACCGCTCGGGTGACCTACATAACAGTGTTTGGGATATGCCACACCGCCAAATCTAAATCAACCCTGACAGTAGCTTAGGCAGCTAGCTAAATATGGAGAAGAGCAAACACACTGGATGATAGAGAGAGAGAGAGAGAGAGAGAGAGAGAGAGAGAGAGAGAAGCCTTGATGGTGTATAAAGATGAGATCGTGTTCTTATTCTAGGACATATTCCAGCACTGTAAAGCCCCAGATACACTACTCTATTGTTGTCCATAACACTAAGGGACAGGGACGAAAAGATCTGAAACAGCAATTTTGATTTCATTTTAAACTTAATGCGCTTCACGGCGCCGCGATGCACCTCGATGTTGTCATTCTGAATTGTACCACCTGCTGCGCTACACACTGGCCGAGGCGCAGTCGGGTTGATTTTTACTAGGTGCATTAATTAGCGAGCATGGATCACAGACAATACTTTTTCAGGAGCTCACAGGTATGTGGAAACACTCATGAAACCGAGTGCAGTGCAAAGGCATTTAGCACAACATGCAGTCGCCTCATAGTCAAACATATCCAGAGAAAATAAAACCGTCGGACCTTTCACGTGTGATGCGAGGACAAACCACCACATATCACAGCCAAGATGTTAACCGGAGACTTGCTGGCTTCTTGTCGAGGGTGGAAACGTACCGCATGATGATATACTCCTCCATTTCGCTTATTGTCCTTAGCTAGTATTACTGTAACGAGTTATTACATTATGCTGGATATCACTTTTTAGCCTCGTCAGTTAGGTTTCTTGGCAGCACACTGGAGCTTTTACTTGTCTGCTGGGCTAGCTAATGAATTTATGATAGTAGGGTCCAGCATGTCACCTGCATGGCTGGAAGAAAAGTTTCAAATATTTGCACTCAGATCAAATTCTTATGCGTGTTTAAAGAATCCCCATGATTTCTAAATCTGACAAGGTCCACACTTTGTTCACCAATCTCTCTATTCATACAACGTCTGCTTTTTTTTTTTTTTTTTATATATATATACTTAAAAAATGAGGCTTCAGTTGGCTAGCATTTATACCCGGCTGTATTCGATATCTGCATCCATAAAATGACAGCGAGGTGCGTCTCATTCTCTACATCTCACACAAAAGCTTTTGAAGTGGACGCCTCCTTCCTGGAAGTTTAATCCTTCTTCATAAATGCAAGAAAGCAGACTGACAACGCGGCGCATGTCGCCTTTATACAAGCTGCCATGTGTCTACTGTAATCACGTACAGGGTTTTAGCATCAGCTCGCATTACAAAAGAAGTGCTCTTTCCACAGGCTATCCGGGAGCTTAGCCCACTCCACAAACAAGAAGCCAGCGAGTCACGTTGAGCAGAACACTGACGCTAACAGTGAGGACGAGCCACAGTGGAGGGCTCCTGATGAAAAAGCAGCTCTTGCACTAATGAACAAAACGAGAGATAAGGCAGTCACGAGGGCTTGAGGGGATTGGAGGACAGGATCCAGAGAGCAAAAAAGCAAAGCAGCAAGGCTCAGATTAAAAGAAATGTCTCTCGGGGAGGATTTTTCTGTCACATAGCCAGCAGGGAGGCAAACCCGACTATGATGATTGTGTTGTGTTTTTATTTTCAGTGTCTGTGTTATGCCACTACAGTGCTTTTCCATATTCACACAGATTTTGACTTCAGAACACCATTTGTTTGAGACTTGATGGAGACAGCAGGATTTAATCGCGGGCCTCGGTGAGCAATGCATTGTTCAGAACCATAATAAATACAACTTGTTATTTTAATATCCAATGTTTCATAAAACCTTGTTAATACATACAAAAAGGGTAGAACTCCCATTGGGTAAAAGTATTAAGCATAATCGTATTATGTTCTAATACTATTCCTGCAGAGCTCTTTCTTTACTAATGGTATTAAATTGAACTAAGTCGAGCTTAGGGATCGTCCCCGCAGGAGACTCACCAGCACCACCGTCGGGTTCTTAAAAGGTAGATTTAACATGTTAAAGCAGAGGCTTACCCCTTGACTGACAGTCTGTGAGAAGTCCTTCGCCAACGTGCCAAAGAAAATGACATTGATTGATGTTTGTTGTGATGCGTCTGAACTCTGTGTGTCTTTATCTGAGAAACAGAATGAAAAGAAAGAAACGGGGGGTGAAAAAAACAAAACATAAAAATACACACTTTACGTTCCGCACTCTGAGTTTAAAAGAGCTAAGAAGTTCAATGATTTCTCATGCGACAGTCACAGACAGAGCTGGGAAACACGGAGAGAATGCTTAGGTTAAGGCCACACACAAAAAGCTGTATTGAAACGGAGATCTCAGTCTGTTACTCAACGCAGCTCAGTTCAAGAACAGCTAACCCGTGCACGAAGGAGGTGTAGCACATTACGTCGAAGAAAAAAGAGGAGAACTAACGTCAGAAAGCTAAGCTGTAAGTCAAGGACCAATGACTGGCCCTGAAGTGGTACAACAAGAAACAGGTTTGGCATAAATCTTTATTATTATGAACTAAATATTTCGTTCAGTTATTAAACAAATAGGGACTAAATGTATGAAAGGAGCAGATGGGGTGAGGAAGTCATGGCTGTCACTAGCCAGTGACACGCTACACTTACAGCATATCAAGAAGTAGCTTAGGAGTTGCTATTAGCCGAAAATCAGAAACTACGCCTAATCATTTAAGCAGTTTTTAATGTTTTAATGTCCAGATTTGGTTTGGAGAATACACCATGCTCATGGGACTCATGAATAGCAGTTACTTTTGCTCAGCACAAAAGTGCTGGGACGTTTGATATACTAAATGCAGACTGCGAGAATTACGTATTATATTCAGACCTGTCCTTACTGGAGGTAAGAAGATTGCTCTATTGGGGTATTATTAAGAGATGACTCGTACACAACGTGTGAAGGTTGGCAGGTTGTGCACGATGTTCCTACTGTCCCAAAAAGGGCCAAAGAATCATTAGTGAGAATCTAGTGTGATCTCTACTTTAAGCCCCCCCCCCAAAAAAAAGAGTAGATTCCCATTATTCCCAAGTATAACGTGCCGCACTGGTTTACGTTGAAATCATGTTAAACCAAACGCAGCAGAACAACAGGGCAAACAGCACAGACTGCATGTTTAAGATCATCATCACTCTCAGAATAAGCTCCTACCCTGCCTCTGAGGATCAAGGAGTTTCTTGGCTCCTTCAAGCTCTCAAACTGCTTTTTTTTTTTTCTGTGGGAATAAAATTTGTGCTCTCTATCATAAACCTGCTAGTGCCTACTATAACCTCGGAATCAAGGCCACAGGTCCAATATAACTAGCCGCTTCACAGCAGTCTGCATTAAACAGGCTTTTTTAGGCATTTTAATCAGAAGCTCACCTTGGATAACCGCCTTTAGCAGGTGGCCTGTCTGTCTGCAAGACACTACAGGGCCCTTCTGAACCACTTCACCCTGTGAAGAAAAAGAACAAAGAGCACAGCTCAGTCAGGCAGCTAAGGCTTTGCTGTTTTTCTAAGCTGATTCATTTTACTTTAGGAAAAGTGGAAGAGGCATAACATTAAGGGTGCGCATTCGCAACCTTTACACTCCTGTGCACACAGTCAGATGTGAGTTTGAGGTTTGATATGGAAATCTGCTGGAAGTGTGGCGGGACACTAGTGTCCAGATCTGAAGCACATTTCACCGTGTGGACAGGCATCGCTCTTATTATCTGTAATGAGAAAGAAAATGAAACAGGAAACAAATAGTAAATTACTGACAAGCAGAGACATCATCCTCACACTGACATCGGTGACAGTAAAAACTTGCTATATTGATGACTAACTCAGAATAAAGCACTGAGTCTAGAGCTGAACAATATGGACGAAAATAGCAAGTAACAATTTTAGCAGCACGCCACAGTCCTTGGGGGTAATGAGCGTTTTTTTTAATTGTAGCTCATGCATTTTGGGACAGACAACACAGCAATGTGAAACGCAATGAAATTTGTTAACGTCACAAAGTCGTGTACGCGATTAAGACGACGAACCGAAGTCACGAAAAGACGAGTACCGTTGTGTGTAACACACACACACACACACACACACACACACACACACACACACACCCCTCACTGGGGCTAACTTATTCTGGGGATGACTGGGACTTGTTTTCTAGAAGAAATATCCTTTTAGCCATATTCACAGTGTTTGTTTCTCAAAGCGTCATCTGTAATAATAATAATAATAATAATAATAATAATAAAAACCTCCTCTATGATACAACTATAAAACTATCACAGCGTAAGCCAGTTTCTAGCAGTCGCTACAAACGAACCGTGTGTCGCTATACTAGTGTAATGATGTAGTAATAAAATAAATATCCTTTTATGTTGATCCTTTTGGTGGCATACGAGAAAAGGGTCCAAGTCGACCGCAGCTGTCATTGTATTTAATTTAATGCAATTTAAATTTAAATTCAGCTGTCAGGATTGCACCCTTTGGTTTACATTCCTAGTTGAATGCACAACGTAGGTGAAGTTTTAAAAGATTTCTGAAACATCCATCATTCTGTGATTGCTGCAGTTCGTGCTCCCGAAAGCAGACGTGAACGCTGGTTAAGACGGAATGCGTTAAATGAAATTCTCTCTGCGAGACGACCTTGATCCCGGCAACTTTAAACACTTCAGGAAAGCTTCGGGAAATGGCCTGGACTCTAAATCATGCGAGGTTTCTGTTTTTCTTACCCCGTTGTTGGTCTTGTCGCCAGATCTTTTCAGAATGCCAGTACATTGCAATATATTCATCCTAGCTGGTGAACCTGCACCGTGTCATGATAAAATATTACCCGCATTAGCTTGCCCAAAATCATTACTTTTCTGGATCACACCAATGCGACTCTTGACCACAGCATCCTCAGACAGCTCTGAAAGCAGATGGTCAGGCGATATTACTCAGAGCAGAATAATAAAGCTCGGTAGGGAGCTCATTTGCATATCGCGAGCTTTTGCGATCTCAGAATCATTCTAACGTTTAACCAATGGTATACCGTATCGCTCTAGTGGGTGTTTTTTTCTTCTTCTTTAGTACAGACTTTTCCACCACCTCGACAAAAACACCTTGAGGAGAAGAGAAAGGTCGAGGACGTCAGACTCGAGCCTTGTAATGAATTCCAATCTTGCCTGCCAGTTTCACACCTCTCGGCCTCTCAGAACTCACTTACAGCGCTTCACGCTTGAACTGATGGCGCTGTACATTTTGCATAGTATGATCAATGCCCAATTAGCTAAGAGTTAGCAATTTATTCCAGCGATATTAAAAGCACAAACATTTTGCATGGTCAGAGCCCACACACACACACACACACACACACACACACACAAAAAAAAGAAGACTTCCTAACAAGTTCCCTGTGAGGCGGATAATAGTGACGGGTCGGCTTCGGGGTCTCGAGGTCGTCATAAGAGGTCTCCATTCACTATTAGTTACGACTGATTGACTTTTGGCAATCTAGATACAGCTTTTGTTTCCACAAACAAAAGTGTAGTTAATCATAAAGGACACGGTCACATCTCACTATAGAACGACCTTCCTATCCTAAAGCCGTAACCCCGGTCTCCTGGTCAGATCTCCTGGGCTCTGTAAATAAGCCTTATATTCTGCATAAACAACATAAATCGTTCACATGTTCTTAATCCCTTAATCGAATTTTAACAAATCTTTAAAAGAAACATTCAAAAGATTCAAAATGTGTTAAGTTAGAGATTCTGGAGATTCCAGAGATTCCAACCAACAGCACTCGAATAGACTCGAACACAAAAGCTCGTACTTGTTTATCCGTGAAAAACAAGACATTAGAGCCTATTCCTAACAATCGGAGAAAAGAAATAGCAGGTAATTACAAGGTCGCACGCATTTCAACAGTTTATATAACACATCTTCCTCTGTGGGTTTTCTCCGAGACGAGCTTCTTCTTCTTCTTCGTTAGATGAATTAACTAAAACGGCTGAGCCGATGAATATTCCTCTGCCCCTCTTGCCAGCTAATAATTGAAGCCTTCAGAACAGAACACAAAAGGAAACAGAGCAGCTCAGAGTGAATTAGATGTTATTGTTCACAAGGCACAAGGGGGGAAAAACTAAACTGATGAGCGTAATGCAGTCCCAATTGGACAGCTTCACTCCAAACAAAGATCAATTAGCCCAACGGACTAGATTCAAGATTTTATTACATCTAAAAAGAACAGACTGATAAGCAAGCAATAGAATATTCAACTTTGAAGTGCAGTCTGGCTTGGAAGGGCAGCAGAGATGAAATATCTAAAGCTGCAGTGTGTTTTTTTTCCCCTGGAATGTTCAGATACGTCTCGATATTCACCACAGTGCAAGGTGTTCGCTTAACACAGTGTTTTGGCAGCTCTGAAACTCCAAAACACTAACATTCGCTAATTAGCTAAAAGACAAGCTGATGAACATGAACGAGATCAAATAGCAATACACACAACTATATCGGATAGCAGCATACAACTGGGACACAGACCTGAGAGTAAAAATGCACACACCATGAAACAAGTTTGTGCATTTTGTCCTTCACACTGCCTTGTAACTAGTTAGTTAAAGTTTCCGGCTAGAATGTTTCTGTCATTGTCAGAGCTTGTGCTCGAGCTAGCTGCCTATTTTGGTTGCTAATTAATCCGCCTAGTAGACCGTGCCTCGGCTGATGCGTGGAATGTGATGTAGCAGGCGGTGAGCTTCAAAATAAGTAACAAGTGCTATATTTACAGCATAGCTATAGGTGCAGCACACATCCATGTACTGCATTACATTTAAACCTAGCTACACACCAAATGAAAACTCTGGCTTGCAAAGAAGTTCTAAGGAGTGGGTTATTTGGTCATATCTGGCTGTTGAACCTACTTGCCCCCTGGGCAACAACGAATGAAAAACTAATGACCCCCCACACACAAATTCTGATTCTCTCTGATTTGTCCAACCCTGGTACACCAATAGTGTCAGTACAATTTAGACACAGTGTATAATGCACAGTATGCGGTCTGGGACACTCTTGACCTGCCACTGTCAATTTCCTTAAATGTATATTGACTTGCCATTAATCCACGCAGAGGTGAAAGGCACAGCACAACCCATGTCACGGATTTGCAAAAAAAACCAACCTGACAGTATGCAGCTTGAGACTTGGGAACCTCTCTATACAGGAAATGCTACTGCATTATGCACTCAGAAGAACATTAAGTAACGTGGCTCAGGCTGCACTCTTCTCCACGGCACGTATTAATCCGACAGCTCAAAGGCTGCGTCCCAATCGGCATAGCTTTACTCAAGAGAGTGGCAGGTCAGCCTGACAGCTGACAGGGTAGTTGGCCAACTGAGCAGTTAACTCGGAGAAGGCACTGTAACTGCAGCAAGCTATTAAAGAGGAGAAAGAAGGCGCACCAGAGAATATCTGAGAACAGCGGCTAGCTAGTGCGTGCAGACAATAATTAAGAATAATAAATCAAACTTGTATGTTAAGACACACAGTTAATCAGGATCAGACTTTCTCACTCTGCCTGGCATCAGTCTCCTGTTTCTTGGCACTCGCATTGATAGCAGCAGCCAGTCTTTTATGGTATTTAAACGGTTTAGTAATATTAACGTTTAAACTCCACAGGCTTTTTTTTCTGCCCAAGGTTATGGTGTGATGTCATGAGGAATGGATCCAAAAACTTGCACCAAATCAGACTCAAAGCAAAATGCTGTGTTTAAACACAGCTGTTTTTTTTTTTTTAAAGTTTCTTCCATTTCTTCTACAGTTATAGTACTGGACTCGGGCCATATTAAAACATAGTGTGCCCCAACAACTCTAAGTCTGTACCATTTTGTATCGCAGGTTGATAAACTCAACTCTTTTTTTTCTACTCCTCAAATACAGCCATCATCAAACAAAAAATGTGAAGTGCTCACTGTAAAAGTGTGGCTAGAAAGGACTCTCACACTGACACTGATATCTACACATACTCTGTGATGTGCACTGCATCAGTGGTTGTGTTGACAGTCACTACCAGGTAGAGAATTAAAACATTCCCCAATCAGAAGCCATGGATGAGAGGAAACCTTGAAGCCAGAAACCTTGAAGCCTACAGCTCATCCAGGGCCAACCTGAGAAGGAGAATCATGAAAGCCAAATAAGTGCACACACTGCGGATAGAAGACAACTTTAACTATGACCCTTGAGACACGTGGCAGGGCATCCAAGGCCTCACTTACTACAAACCAAAACACACTTCTTCTTCAATCAATTACGCCTCCCTCCCTGATGAGCTCAAAATCTATGCTCGCTTTGATCATGGAAACACAGAGCATTACATCAAAGCTGAGCTCTCACCCGGTGACCTGCCGCTCACACTCCCCACCGGTGATGTGTGCTCCACCCTGAGCACAATTAATGCACACAAGGCTGCTAGCCCTGATAGCACTGCAGGCCGGGTGCTCAGGGCCCGTGTAGAGCAGCTGGCCAGGGGGCTCATGGACAATTTCAAGCTGTCCCTAGCCCAAGCAGTACTCGAGACCTGCTCCAAAACAGAAATCGTCGTGCCAGTGCCAAAGCACGCTGCTGTCATGGTCTTCTCTGACTTCTGTCCTGTCGCCCTCACCCCATCATCACCAACTGCTCTGAGAGGCTGATCCTTTCCCTTCTGAAATCCTTTCTGCCCTCAACACCGGATCACTGTCAGTTTGCCTACTGCCCGAACAGGTCAACAGAGAAGGTCATCACCACGACAGCCGACTCTGCCCTGACCCACCCTGATAAAAGCAACTCCAACATTCATCTCACTGGGTTTATGTCTACTCGTGTATCATGCCATTTCCACTGCACTGTCGCCTGCACTTTACTGCCATCCTGCCTTATCTGTCTCTTTACTTGCACTGTACCACTCAGTTGCTATCGCTATTTCCACTTCTGTATAGACGCTAACTGCATTTCATTGGCTTTGTATTTGTATTCTGCATAATGACAATAAATTTGAATCTAATCTAATCTAATCTAATGTATTGGACCCTTCACATCGTGGCAGCCATTTATTCTCGCAAGTTGTTATAAACGTAAGTTCTAGTTTTATTCTCAGAAACGGCTTTGTTAAGTAAATTGATCCCTTTTAAAATATTTAACATAATTTAATCAATCAGTGCATCATACATTCTGTGTATGCAAACAGAATATCTTTAGCATATCCATGATGCCATTTCCTCAGCCTGTGCTGCATTATTCAGTTCATGTCATCCCAGATGCACTCTCTGATTTGAGTGCACATAATAAACAAGGCTAAAAACAGTAAAGAGCTTGAGGGAGTGAGTGCAATGCTCCAGCAGTTTTGTGGCAGAGTCACAACACTTCATGTCAGAGGAGACTCTCTTTAAGCTAAGCAGCTCGTCTCATCACATGGCTGAATGAGCGCTGTGATATGAAGACGAGTTCATGGCAGCTGTCCTGCTTCTGCCCCAGCCAAAATGATTTGTTAAGGGGCATGTTAAAGAGATATTGTGGTTGTAGAGATGAGTGCACCCACGCTGCCCTACTAACGTTACATGCTTACCACAACGATTTATCCAGAGAGGCAGGCATGCAAATGGGTTCAAGGCGTGATTGAACTGCAAGCTAAACTGCAAGCTGCTTCCTCAGGCACAACACACAGGTTGGTTGCTACTAGGGATTTTAACCAAATGTGAATGCATTATTCAGATTAAACAGAAAACAGAATACGTTCTAACCAAATACAAACACAGATACAAATGAGACGTGCTTTTTCACAGGGCTCAGGAAGCATCTGGTTGAGGCTCGAGATAGGGAATGAAATCCCATGGAAGGCAACAAAACAAAACAAAAAAAAAGTGATGTGAGCAGGAGATTTTTACTTTCCTATATCAGACTCACTAAGGGAGCGAGTATGAAGCTCACAGGAAAAAGTTTTTTTTTTTTTTTTTTTGAACCCCCTTCAGTGGAGTCAGACCTATACACTGCCTTATTACGCCCCAAAATAAATCCATATTTCTATCATATTCCTGTACAAACTGGCCCAAAATTCACAAACGAAATATGCTTTAATGAATAGAGCCATGGCCCTCCATAAAGCAGACCACACACTGTGCGCAAAGGAGCATCTCTCCTCTCTCAGTTAATTCACTGAAAAAAATTCTCTCGTACAAACTTGTAAATTAATTGGGCATGTTTTCCATAGTTTCTAAAAGAATGTTCTCCATCGTCATTAAAAGAAGCTCATACAGGCATTATAATGGAATACCTCAAAAAGGACCCCTTTTCGACAGGCTGCAGCACATCCTGGGCATCCTGCAACCTTTCCTGAGCTTTCAAACCCAAAACCTGAAGTAAACCCGGTAAATATTGGCAAGCAGCATTTTCGGGGGCCAAGCACCCAGACTCAGTGAGCCGCACGTTCACAGACGTAATCACAGGAAAGCAGAGCCATCACTTTAGGGTGATTTGTAGTTTCACTCATGATGTGTATGTTCTGACCACAGACAGTGGTGGAATTCTCTGACCATATGAGGAAAGGTCTAGAAGAACAAATGGGCAGCTGGGTGGCATTACTGTCGCAGATACAACTACCGCTGTGACCTGTGGAGTGTCGCCTGTTGCCTGGCTTTTAAATTTTGGACACACACAGTTCAAAGGTTTTGACCACATTCCATTTTCCAAATGGGTTTTTCTCAGCGACTTAATAGGCTTTTGCTAAGCCATAGCAGGAGCTCAGCTCAGGTACTAACAGCAATCAGTAATCTACCATCTTCTTGCTCCCAATTACCCAGTAATGATACAGCTGGTACACATCTGGATCACTCAAGATCATTATATATATATATATATATATATATATATATATATATATATATATATATACACACACACACACACACACACAC
>CM074953.1:15110422-15125770 GCA_037577455.1 Pangasius macronema | reverse complement strand
ATCTGTAAGAAAGGTCTCAGAAGTTAGAACTATCGAAAAGGAAAAATTAGACAGTGGCCCTGATAACCATTCCAGTCTCAGAATGAGTCCTCAAATTACTGAAAATGAATTTATAATAAATAAGAGATTCTTATAAGGAAAAAAAAAGATGGGGAGAAAAAGTTTCAAGTTCAAATGACATCTATTCATCTATTAATTTCAGTTCACTCTGTGCCTGCGTGTGTGTGTGTGTGTGTGTGTGTGTGTGTGTGTGTGTGTGTGTGTGTGTTGGGGGAGTGTAAGGTCATGTTTTTAGCCCTTTCTGAGGAACAAATATGTCCATAACAATAATAATAAAATGCAACTTTCAGCTGAAAAAATGAAAGAGCCAAAACATTTCATTTATGGTTACTGGAGTTAAGGTTAGTGTTAGATTTAGGAGTAAGCATAGAGTTATTTAGCTACAGTAATAATTACCTCAGGGTGGTATGGTGGCCCAGCGGGCAGCGTTTCAGCCTCACAGCTCAAGGGTCCTTGGTTTGATGCTGAGCTTGGGCTACTCAGGAGGTTGGCATTCTCTCCCTGTGTGCCTTTGGGTTTCCTCCAGGTTTCCTCCCAAAACCATGCCAGTAGGTGGATTGACTAAGATAAATTGTCTCTAAGTGTACAGTAAATGACTGTATGAATGTGTGTGTGCTTGGCACTCTACGATGGACTAGCCTTCTCTCCAGGGTGGATTCCCACCTCATGTTCACACAGACTCCAGACCCACTGTCACCCTGACTGCTACTGAAGACGAGTGAGCAAATAATTACATCAATGGAAAGGTAGTAAAAACCTGCGTGTGTGTGTGTGTGTGTGTGTGTGTGTGTGTATTTTAAAATATTCTATGTTTCAGAAACGTATAATGTGCAGGAAAAATCTCTATATACCATCAGTTAATGAGGTTGGACACACTGACCTTATCACAGCTCATTACAGATGTGAATTGATTCTTAGACATTTCTCTCGAAAATGACTTACATAAATTGATACTTTAAAAAAAATATGGGGGCATAACTAAAATATTTCTGCTGCACTGTTTGGATATCATCCTGGGTCTCTGTGCTGTTCTTTGGAGATAACCAACCTGTCACTTTCTTTATGGAATGAATAACTTTTTCTTATCTCCGCCATAAAATGGATCATTAATTCTCATTCATGATTTTTGCTCTGTATGAGCTGTAAATTGTCACTAGAAAGCTTTTCAGAAGTCGACCCCTGCTTCGAGATTAATGACAGAGGGTTACGTCTAACAGTGAATGCTCTGTTTTTCCATTTACTGTATATATGGGAATAAAGGCTGATTTACCGTGCACTATGCTGTTGGGATTTGTGGATTTATTGAAAGTACTGTAGGCTGTGTGAGAATGAATGTGAGTAGAGGGGTATAAAACGAATATAAATTAAGGGACCACTCTAGCTGTTATAGATCTCTATTCTGAGACCACTTGAAACACAGTTTTGCTATTAGATCAGCTCTAACATATTACAAACATCTGTCACTCTTCCTCACTGTGTTGTCTTTTTCCACTTGCATTACTGGAAATGAACCCAAGAGATTCTGCCTGATTAGATGCAATGTGAAAAGTGAGATGTACTGGTTAAAAATCAGTGCTAGAAATCCTATTAGCTATGACAACTGGCTGCACTAATGTTTACTGAGCTAACCCCCGACGAACCACCCGTTAGTGTTGAAGCTGAGAGTGGAAAGGAACTGAAAAGCTTCTGCTTAACCACTGTGCCAGTTGTATGCTAATTATCAATGCATCACTAAATGCATCTTTAAGCAGCTTTATTATCAAGCAGAGCGAGTGGAAACAAGAAAAAAAGGAGATAATATTACCTCTATGCTGTGAAGCATCGTTGAAAATGATCCCTCAAGCAATTTCCTTCCTCTAGAGAACCAAAAAGTTCTCATCAGTGCCATATGAAGAATTTTTGTCTACTGTCAATGGTGTAAAAAAAAAAATAGCACATGTGAATCAGGCACTTTCACCAAAATCGTTACAAGCAATCCCCAGATGAGATAAACACCAGATGGTCGTGTTTGCAACGTTGTTGTGCACTGCTTGCTTTATTTAGCATTGAACACAGCCTCCATCATCAGGTTTGCCTCCATGAAGTATTTACTGACTCCTGAGCAGTAGACTTGCATTACAAATTGCCCTGCAGTCGCTTAAGGTGGATGGGTGAGCCTCGTTTAACAACCCATCTGTTTGTGTCTGGGATTTATTCAAATTTATACTACAGTGCTGTTGAATTCTTAAATCTGATTGGTCAAAAGGTGCTGATTATCCTTCTATAACAGCACGACTCATGACGGCATTACAGTCATTTCAGCCTCAAGGCAAATCACAGGTTTACGTTAATGTGCTCTTTCTCATACGCTACTGTTTCTATAGTAACTGCTACTAAGCAAGGACTTGAATGGTGGGTGCTCACATAATCAAAAAAAATTTAAAAACGTGTTTTGTTATTTAACAAAGTCAGATGTCTGATCATTGATATGGTGAAGCATTCTGTAAAGGGACTTTCTGTACTGTTTTGCACTTTGGCGTTTCTCTGCAACTTGACAATCTGCGTTCTTTTTACTTATTAACTTCAAACAAGAAAAAAGAGAGACTTGTGCATGTTCCACAACATTAAACATAGTTATAAACAGTTAAAAAGTGTCAAATGGCAATTGTTGTAACTGTAAGAAATAGTAATTGTTGTCGTTGCTGTGGTATAAGAGGAATAAAACACTTCAGGACATCTTGTTATTGGAAAATAATCAACTATGGGCTGGTTACGCATCACAGCACCCTGTTGTTGTTTAGTTTCCTACAATATGCCAGTCATGCATTATTCCTGATATAAGGCACTAGTAAATCTGTAAGAATTTAACCAATGTACAAACACAGATTTGCTTATCACAAACTATTAGCCAGTAGGTCATTTCTCCATAAAAATGTACAATAATAAATAAAAAAATTGACTGCATTTTTGTATTTCCTGATATATCGCAGACTTGTGATTTACTATAAATTAAACAATTTTCTTAAAAAAAAAAACAAAAAAAAACCTCTGAGCCATTTTCTGTGTTTATGAAAGTGTGAGTTGTTAAATAGAAACTAATGAGAATCTGCTGAAGTCTATCCACATTTTGAAAGCAGACAAATCTAAACCTATTAGAGTGAGCAATTATGAAATGCGTGAATAGAAAACCTGTTCCAGATCCTGAATCTCCATTGTGTAGTGCAGATCAGCAGGAAAATATATTCAACTGGTGCTGATGACAAACTGGAAGTGTTTTATTGCTATTGCTTCAGATTCAATTTAGATTTACAACTTGTGGACTGTCAAATTTACAAAATGGCACACTTTCACCATTTCTAATTACTGATAGCATGAGCTTAGGAAGTTTAACAACAATAATAACAACAACAACAACAATAATAAACAGGATAAAGTGATTACTGAAGATGAATGAATGAATATTATTTAGCTTAAATGTTGTACAGTGCAGAATCAATCAAAATCAATCAAAAGAGAAAATCAGCCAATTATATACAAATCAAATAATGCTTTTAAAACTGCACAAAGTGCTGATGCTGATAAAGAAAGATGCTGAAAGAAAGAAAGACGCTGACTGCTTGATAAACGTACTGAGTCTATGTAAAAACAGTGCTGGTATACATACGTCCTTATACATTTCTGCCTTATGGAACTTCTTTTGGAGTGATATAATTATTCCGAACTTTAAACATGATACTGTAATTAAATAGCAATAAAATATTTTAATTACTCATATGAAATATTCATCATTTACTGCCAAAGTTCATATGTGGCTGTTATTGAATTAATGAAGTGCATTTAAAATTAGGAGAAGAGCTACTGCTTTAACCCCGTGTTTGATGGTGACCTCAATGATTAGCTAGTGAATGTGTTGTAATATGGCATACTTTGATATTCCACACGCAGCGCTGGACTACTGCCAATAGACAAAGCATGCTATGACCAGCATTGCTGCACCAGTGGCGGCCATACACATAAGGCTGTGAAGATATCCAGCTTGCATGCAGAGTGACTCATTTGCATTATGTTGAAAGTATAAACTCGTGTGTAATACCACAAGGAACACAGAATCCCAGGCTTCACACTGACAACATCCCTGAATAGTCCCAGAAACCCCTTAAGTGTTTTGTTTTCCTTGGTTTTCTCTGTCACTTGTACATGGCTGTAGGGTTTGGAGGATCTCTGAGACTCAGGTGTGACCCTTAAGAGCTGCTACCAAATGTCTACCTCTCTGCTGTCGCTCAGATATCGTCCATTTCCTAAGCAGCCCCCTGATGGCCTGAGCCAAGCCTGTGGATGACTCCTGCTTCGCTGTGTGCAATTGTTGTACCCTTACAGAAAAATGTGATTATGTGAATCTTGTGTATCTTGTAAGTGTTTATTTGCAAGTTGTAATAATGTCATTTCCCACCTCTGCATTTTCAACATGTGAACTAGAAAATATAAGGCATGACTTTCATGCTCTGTCAGAGTACGTAAAGCTCATAAAAAGCTACTTTAACTGCACTTTTACAGTTACAGGCCTGAGTGGCTATCAGTACTCTTCTACTGTAATGAACTTCAAACATTTTGGACTGAAACTGAAGTGAAGTGAAGTGAAGTGANCAGTAGTGAACACACACCTGGAGCAGTGGGCAGCCATTTTAGCTGCGGCGCCCAGGGAGCAGTTGGGGGATCGGTGCCTTGTTCAAGGGTCTCACCTCAGTCATGGTATTGAGGGTGGAATAGAGCGCTGGTCATTCACTCCCCCCACGACCTTCTGGTTCACCTTCAGGTTACAAGTCCAACTCGCAGACCATTAGGCCACGACTGCCCCCAAACTGCAGTACAGCAAAAACAGAATAATAATAATCTGTATTATTTGGGGGCAGTTGTGGCCTAATGGTTAGAGAGTCAGACTTGAAGGTCGTGGGTTTGAGTCTCGGGCTGGCAGGGATTGTAGGTGGGGGGAGTGAATGACCAGCACTCTCTTCCACCCTCAATACCATTACTGATGTGTGACCCTTGAGCAAGGCACCGATCCCCCAACTGCTCACCAGGCGCCGCAGCAAAAGTCTGCCCACTGCTCTGGGTGTGTGTTCACGGTGTGTGTGTGTGTGTCTGTGTGTGTGTTTCACTACTTGGATGGGTTAAATGCAGAGCACAAATTCCGAGTATGGGTCACCATACTTGGCTACACGTCACTACACTTCAGAAGACAATAGCGAGTAGCTTAGCAACAAACTAGCCAGCTATCGTTAGTGATAACCCTAATGCTGATGATTACTTCCTCGAAGCAGTGATTAGTATGGTCAATTTTATAGATTTAGCCAAGTACTGTGTCTGTGTATTATCTAATGTAAAGCCAATACTGCTTTAAACTCATTTAAAAGTAGAGATGGGGCACTTTACACCTTTCACAGTGTTTTCGATGGTTTTTACCAGGTGTAGGCAGGGAATTACAAGTTGCAACATTGCAAATGCAGCATTTTTTATAAACCATAATAAGATTCTTCTTCCTATCATGATACACTGATACAGAATGGGAGTAAGTAATCTTGTCAGAAAATGTCATAATATTCAATATTTTTGGAACTCATATTACCCTGCAATGGATCTGATCGCCAATAGTGGGGAGGGCCTGGGCTGGTGGGTGGTCTCCAGGTGGGCTAATCTCGTGATTGGTTGGGCCAATAATGTTAACGTTAACCCTACCATTGAGCATCGGCCATAGAAACACTGGAAATCATTGAAAAAAACAAGCATTTTGAAAAAAAGAAGTAATTCTTTAGTGGAAAAGGACATTATTTTTCATTCAAACATTAGCATTTAGCAGAAGAGAGTCAAAATGGAATGGATCCTTTAAGTGGATTTCATTATTATGACTGTTTCTAAAAATCACGTGTGTAATTTCAACATGTAAAGATCATGTGACTTTTCCATAAGGGTAAAAAACACTGGGGTATCTGAAGTTATTTAATTTTAAGTAATAAATGCTAAAATATTCTGTGCATGAAGTCTTTCTGCATATATCTGCATATATACTGAATAAGAAATGGGCAAAGTGCTGCCTATATTTGTGACATAGCTGTGTGATTGCATTAGTAGTGGAAGGTATTAGAATAAAGCAGAGGGGAGAGATAAGAAAAAAAAGTGTAATGACATCGTGGGTGTGATTTAGATATACTGTTCACTGAGGTTATGGAGGATATTCAACTAAGCGGATTAGACTCCATACTTACTTTTTAATCCTATTGTATTATACACAGCAAAAAGAAGCTACACAATGTTTACTTGCTTAATGGGTCAGCGAACCTTTTTTTGACACACCATATCACCATCTGAACCTTCTTCTAGTGGTTCCACCTCAGTGAGAGCCTGGCTTTGTCAGTGTGTTATCTTTGTTCAATACAGTGACCTTTGGTTCCTCAGAGGAGGGATGGTGATTTGAAGATAAGATTCAATTATCACTTGGGGAAAAGTATCTTTCAGTATGTTCCCTTTAGTTTCTTTTCCCTACCATCATACAATCTTCAAGCTCCTTCAGGTCAGTTCACTGTGGGATGTGGCTGCTTTTGTCCGACACAGTCATTTTTAAGAGATTGCAGCCAAGTTCATCTTTATCAATAAATTACTTCCACAGCCCATGCCTTGATCTTGAGATAGCATTTTCCATCCTAATCAATGAACACTTGGTCAGCAGCACACAGATGTCAACAAAACTGCTCTAAAACATCCTTTCGAAGGAAGTAGAGTGTTGCTCATACAAAGCATTAATGGGTGAAAACCTTACTGAAGAAGACACCAAACAGAAAACCACTAATTAACCTATTGGCATTTTGATGTACCGGCTTAATTTAATTTCATTATTACAGTCTCATGTGAATGGAGTGAATTAACATTTCACTACAGTACAAGTCAATAAATTGCACAAAAGTCTCAAACTGGACAATTGATTTTCTCCTTTCTAGACAGGAAAGTCAGTAGCAGCTGCTTATGTTGTATTATAGTTGTAAAATCAATAGTAATAACAACTTACCTTTGAGGGACATTTTTCAACACAGAAGCAGACATGCCAACAGCAAGCTCAGCAAATCAAGTCACACTTTCTGCACGGACACAGACAGAAGCGTAATGATTTTGTAATAGCTGACTGAAGCTGTTTAAAGGTTGTAGGCCAGAGGATCAGGCTCAGGAAAGCCTGGTGCTAAAGTGTTGATTCAATTACCACAGAAATGTCAGCTTACATAGCCACTTTAGTTATGCTACTTTTCTTTACTTGTTTCGGTTTGTTTAGCGCTCCACATTCATGGCTACAATGGTAAGAGACAGTGATTGTTCGGAACACGTCATAGTCTGTCCTCTTTACTTCGTGTTTTCTCCAGCTGCTGTCTCAGCAACTCCTTGGCCAGGCTTCGATAATTGACTTGTGTGTTCCTTGTAGTGTAATATAATAAAGAGGCCATATATATATATATATATATATATATATGTATTTGTATAACACCCTCACAGCTCCAGGGTCCTTAGTTCGAGTTACTGTCTTTGTTCTCTGCATCTTCATGTGGGTTTCGTGTTGGTTTACCAGTTCCATCCCACCTCCTACAAACATGGCAAGAGGTGAACTAATGGCTCTAAATTGAATTATGAAAGATTGAAGTCTGAATGTGTGTGCATATATCATATATAAGATACATCCACCCTTTTTCTCTACCACTTATCCTGCACAGGGTCTCAGGGGAGCCTGGAGCTTATCCCAGGGAACAAGGTGGGGGACTCCCAGGACAGGGTGCCAACCCACTGCAGGGCACAATCATGCACACACTCCAGACACTTTGGAAATGCTGATCAGCCTACATCACATGTCTCTGGACTGGGGGAGGAAACCCTCAAAGCACAAAGAGAACATGCAAACTATCTGCACACAGGGCATTATTATATATTATTATATTATTATAATGGTTGTAAGACTTTCTGAGAACACTGTTTGTGTTTTTGTTTATAATGTCAGCGTATTACAGATGTATACTGCAAATCAGAAATACACACCATTGTTGTCTTGTGTCCCCTGAAAAGACTGAGAAAAAGAAGAAAAACACAAGACTTCCACAAGCTGTTCTTTATAAATCTACGTTAATGTATATATCCCATTATCCATGTTTTGTCTGGCTGGCAGGTTAGCAAACTTTCTGGAAAAAAAAAAAGAATGCTTCTCATTTAATGCCTATTTTTCATCTTTGTATATGTATTAATTTAGTAAACATTATCTTTTCATTACGAATTATGTATTTATATTTGATTAAATCCCTAATATGTATATATTCAAAATTTTGTTATCATCTTAACAAAGTTCAAGTCGGAAGAACAGGGGAAGCAGCAAATTTAAAAAAAACCAAAAACTTTGAATATGTGCTGGTATACAAAAGAGCTGCCATCAATAACAACAAATCCATCAAACTATGAAGAAAAAAAAAGATACTGATATACTACATTACAAAAACACTCTAGTACCAATAATACAACAATATGATTCTGGTAGTACCAAAAAAAAAAAAAAAAAAAAAGCCATCACCACAACAGACATCTGCACACTCGGGAGAAGAGAGCCGAGGGTGGTTTTATTTCAATGTTTAGATGCATTCAGAAGAGCTGAGTCTTCAAATGTCAAAGTGTATACCTCTTCTTGTACATGCACGAATGCAGATGCTGCTTTTTTCCCTCTTGTCTGGATTGCTTAGCAAACAAAGAGTCTACTGAAAGGGCACCGTGTCATTTCTGATATGACAAGAAAGAAAATGGATAAATGAATAAATCCCACTGTAACCAAAAAAACAACAACAAAAAACAGAAGAAGAAGAAGAAGAAGAAGAGGAAAAAGAAGAAGAAGAAGAGGAAAAAGAAGAAGAAGAAGAAGAAGAGGAAGAAGAAGAAGAAGAGGAGATATTAAATGATATTTTTGACAGAGCTCTGGGGGCAGCAACCTGCAGCCAAGTTCCAGCACATTAAACTAAGTCGAGGTCTAGACTGAGATCTCTTGTTGCCTATAGTATCAGGTCACGCTAAAGCTATGTTAAAAATAGATGTTGAAGTATGACAGCACATTGTGAATCATCACTTTTTGCTCTGACATTTCGCTGTGCGTTGTGTTCAGTGTGCATCCCCAGGGAAAGAGACTAATTAGAGTTCTGACTCAAACAGAAAGACTCAGGGCAGAATGTTTATGGTTCACAGTGTATTGTGGTAATAGCTTTTTGTGTGGGTGAGTGTGTGTGTGTGTGTGTGTGTGCGTGTGTGTGTGTCTTTGTGCACTGCAGATGTGGAAGTCATACATATGCTAGTCGCAAGCGATTTTAAATGCTCAGCCTATGAATACTATATTTCATGTGAATGAAATATGAATACATCTGACTCCTCGAACATTAACCTTCTGATCAATAGTCTATTTTTCCTATTTATTTGTTATTATCTGTCAGTAGTGGTATTTAGGTATGTAATAATCTGCTTGGAGGCTTTGGCATCAGGCTAATATTTCATTCATACAGGGCATAGATAAAAGATGGCCAGAAAATGATATAAAAAGATTTAATTAAAGACTTAATTTTATATCTTTAGAGCTATAAAGGATGGTATATGATCCCCTAAGAAATGCTGCCTTTAGATGTATACTGCCTTCTTATGTATACTCTGTGAGAAAAGTAGGAAGTTATCGCCTTATTGGTAGACAAAGAGAAGAGTGATCGTCACTAGGCTTTCAGTAAGTATGCCCCATGTACAATCATCAACACAGAAAATAATAGCCAGTGTTATCAAGCAATTAAAGGCATAAGGAATGCTAGTTTTAAAGAAAGATGTGGACCAGTCTCACAAGACCCATTAACGTCCTGACAAGCTTCATTGCCTTTCACTGGCGTTTGCTAATGGCTCAGTTCACTGTATTTCCACTGAGAATAGGCAACACTCCCAAATGCTTATTGTAGACTGCCAAGGAAATGCCAAGAATTAGTTCTGTTTACTCGCAAACAGGCAAAATATATAAGATCTGTCCCTGTTGGATGTCCCATCAGAGGTACAGTCTAGGATTTAAAAAAAAAACGTTACTATCATGCGACCATTCAACACCTGTTTGAAATATTATTTTAATTAAGAAATGCTTGCTTCACTGTACTTTATCACCATCTCATCATGTTGAATTCCTTTTTCTTGCATATAGCGAGTACATGGAAGTAAAGAAGGAATACAACCTTAATACAACCTTTTTTTTTTTTTGCTTTGCTTTGCTTTCAAGGCTGTTAAGCAACTGAAAATATCAGGACAAGAGGCTCGTATCAATGAAAAAAAACAACGCCACAAATGCTTAATTTCAGACAAGCAGAGTGAGTGTACTGATGAACTAGAAGAAGTGGAGCAGATGTATACTAGGGCTGGAGTAAACCACAAAATCTTTGCAAACTGAGCTTGAGGCTTTAAGCGAGAAGTGCACTGACCTAGAAAGCCACAGACTTCTACAGAATTTCCACTTTTTATTTTTTTTTATTAATACTAATAATTATATAGACATTATGATATGATGAATATAGAACATCGACTAAACATACTGTTTTCAATTCTCTGTGTAGCCTTCTCCTCCCTACATAATCTATATGGCCAAAAGTATGTGCACACCTGAGTATTGAACATCCCATTCCAAAACCATGAGCATTAATATCGAGTTTCCCCTGTTTGCTGTTTTAACAGCCTCCACTCCTTTGGGAAGGCATTGGATTTTGGCACTAGAATTTTGCACGTGGCTGTGGGGATTTGTACTCATTCAGCCACAAGTGCTCAGCAAGATGGGCACTCATGTTGTGGCAAGGAGGCCTGGTGCACAAGCATCATTCCAATTTATACCAAAGGTGTTCAGTGCAGCTGTGATCAGGGCTTTGCACAGGCAACTCAATTTCCTCTACTCCAACTTTGGCAAACTATATCTTTGTGGACAATGCACAGGGGCATTGTCATGCTGGAACAGGTTTTTCCGAGTGAAGGGAAATCTTAATTCTACAAATTACAAAGACATTCTGTGCAATTGTGTGCTTCCAACTTTGTGGCAACAGTTTGGGGAAGACTCGCACATGGCTGTGAGGGTCAGGTGTCCACATACTTTTGGCCATATAGTGTATAATCATAGTCAAGCTTCCTCAAGCCCCTATAGCTGCTCCACCCACTGATGCTATTGGTGCTCAGACCATGTTTCTTTTGCAAACATGAGTGTATTCAGACTGTACCTTAAAGACAGATATGCCCTGTTGGCTAGGTCCTATGTACTGTAAAGTCTTACAACACTAACTGTGTTTTTTGGGAATGTGTATGAGCATCTGCTCACTCATATGACCCTACTATAGCTGCGGTCAAGCACATGACTGAGATGTACACTTCCTGGCTTTTCTGGACAGCTGCAAGTGATTCAGTTAATTGAACATCTTCCTTAAACCTGTAATGAATATGAAAATTACTTCAGTATTTGCAGCTAATTGCTCAGGCTATCTTAGGGTCTGGAGTTCAGCTTTGTTACAAATATTCACCAAGGCCCAAAACAGCCCCTTACATTAAGTGAAATGGAAGCAAGCCCTGGCCAACAAAATTACTGATGCCAATAATGTCAGTGGTCCTCATTTACCAATGTTTGGTAAATGTATGCATAAATTCTATGCATAAGTTCGCAGAAAGCTGAAAATGACAAAATGTCAACTAAACAGTGAAAGGTCTCCTCCCAAGTGTGGAGTGCATTAAATCTTCCAGTAGCGCAGCTCAGCCACTGCAGCGCACCAGCTACCACAGGCGTTAATTAACTCTTCCTCCTTTTATAGGGTGCCATTTCTTTTGTTCTAATTAAACATCTCATCTTATTTGTCTTTATTTATGGACTGCTTTCTTTCAATTTAGAAAGTGTTAGAAAAGAAGGCTATTAATCAGCATGTTATAACCAACAAGTCAGTTGGTTGTGTAAAAAAGAGAGTACACTTTTTAATGTTGATGCTATGCTATGCTATGCTAATGATATTATGCTATGCATTGAAGAGGCAGCATTTATATGTTAATCAGACAACAGGAGTACATTATAAGGTTATAAGAGGTTTCAAAGTTCATAGTTCATTGTAAATGTTAAGGACAACAAAATTGTAGTTGCAACTCCAAGGCAGACAAGTGCACACACAAACAGTACTTACACAAACAGATATTTTAAGCGGACAATTATTAAGAGGATAGTTTCTACTCAAACTCAGTGACTTAGTAGACGCGTTGGTGTGGACCTTCAAACAGGCAATGGGAGCGTAGATGGAGATGACTACAACTGACTCGAAGTCCTAGCTGAGAAGACAGTTCTGTTGTCCTTTCATAGAGGGAGGAATCAGGCATGAACAACATATAATACCACACATTTTCCTAGCAGGGTGGTTTTATGCCACGACACATGCTGATCCACGAGTCCATTTGTGAGCTTTTGAAGTGGTGATGAGAATAGTGGAGAAAGAGTCGTGCTGGTGTCCTGTCAGTTGGGAAAGACCTTTAAAGGTCATCTCTTAAGGCTCCATTTAAGGGCTAGGAAATTTTAGAGAAGACAAGTGTATATGAACTTTAATAATCTAATAAGCCCATGATTGATTGAAGACCAGTAACAGTAGTAGAAGTCTTAGGAAGATTTAAGAGAGTTTGAAAATGCTCACCTGTGAGTACTGACCCAAGCATGTCTGGTTGTTCACCCTTGTGCAAAAAGTATACTTTGATATGTTAGCATTAGACTTGTAGAATTGTTTACGGATTACATCAAGAATGGTGTTTCACTATTTCTCCAGTTAATCTATATTTCAGGATGGTCAGAAAAAGTACACTAGTTATGTTGTGCTAATTCGGTATTAGTGATGTGCTTCATCAAAATGTATTGTAACTGTGTTTATATTGTGTTAAAGTATACTCTCACAGGTTGTGTTTGAGGAGCATGTATTATTTCTTTTTTATCAATTTCATGTTGGAACAATGCTTTCACAAATTATGCTTGCAAATATTTTTGTAGTTGAATACTTAAAATATTAATTCTGAATGCAATGGCGGCTCACCTACAGAGGCACGTGGGGAAGATCACCACGATTTATATCAGCTGTTCAACAAATGTTAATCTTCATAAAAATGACATTTTTTGAGTGCTTTTAAAAATATTGACAGCTGTTCCCTTGATTTGAAATCGCAGGGCAGTGTGCTCTCTGTCCCACTCAGCTTCTATAGATTCATTGTTGCACCTAGTGGTCAAAAATGGGAACTGCAACAAGTGCTAATGAAGGTCCATTGGGGCGAAAATCACACTGCCCCATGCTCTGGAGAGGAGAACTGAACATAACAGTTAATAGGGTTGCCTAGTTGGGCTAGATTAAAAATACCCCACGGCCACCAAGATCATGTTTTATAACCAATATTCTGAATTAAATCTGATAAATTTCCACGAAGTGTAAGAGCATACCGTGTGTCTACAGTATATCTGTCTCCTTTTTCTAATGCCTGAATTCTTGGGGCTAGTTTCAGGTCTTTTGTGTAGCTTTTGAATTGTAGTTGGGCTCCTGTAAAAATGACTTGGGACCGTTGGGACCAATCACTATGATCGACAAGACACACGTGGAACGACCGTTACCCTTTCATGTCTGCTGTATCAAAGACAGCTGAACACATGTACTTCTAAAAGCAATTAAAACAAGCTTCTAGACTGTACGCTGGATGACTGTATGTTGTTGACTCTCTACTGCTTATTATTGGGATACTCTAAAAATGTACTAGATAGCAGCCTGTAGCATAAGTCGTGTGATAACCTTTTGACTAAATTTAGTTTGAGGTGTTGATAAGGTTCTCATTAATGTCATCCTGTGACACCAAAATCTATGGTCATGAGCTGCTCCTGGCTAAATGTAATGTTAAAGCTGCGCTGATGCTACAAGATTACAGCATGCAGAGAAGACTGAACCTGAACTGGAGACTGAATCTTCTTGTACTTGGATAATGACAATAAAGATATTTGTATTCGTATGATAAAAGTATACACTAAGTGCATAAAAATAAAGTTAATTAATCAATTGACTAATCAATTAATCTTGATGCGCCACAACAGATATGATGCACTTCCCTAGTAAATACACTGGTTAGTTTTATTCCATATTATATATGCTGTGAACATGTAAAGATCCTCTGTCCTTTTTCCCCCTTTGTCCCTTCTGATATTGCTGAGCCTTCAATGCAACTTTCTCCCTTGGTATCCTTTTAATATAAAGCACGCTGTGTAAAAAGCATGCCGTGTGTAAAACATATGCTGCTCAGTAAAAAAGAATAAATAAGCATGCTGCGTGTCCAGGACAAACAAGTTCAGTTAGGTTTTGAACATCCCTCAGTTTATTAACAGGTGAAATAGGTTCTATTATTACATGGCTTTCAGCTGAAAAACAAAACCCTTCTTCTGCCTTTGTGTTGTTCTTTGTGTTCTGATGAAATATTGTTGTGTAATATAAAATAAATGCGAATGATAAAGGTCATGTATCCAAATTGTATGTTAATTAAATAACCCACATGGCACATGTTGTGCATTGTATTACCATTTTGTGATTAAGCGAAAGTTTTTCCAAAGGACGAACCTATACTTCCACATATTTCGTAAATATAGAGTGAAGTGGACGAATTCGGAACTTATGTACGGCATTTTCAATCGATCATACATACCTTGGTTCATGAACAAACCAACACAAATTCATATGCAAACTTAAAGAAGTGCTAAAATAAATAAAATATATATTTGCTATATTTTGGTATTTTGCATACTCAAATACTTTTCATACCCATAATAATCCATTTAAAACTATAATAATATTTGGCACCCGGTGTACTTCACTTCAGTTATACTTACAACTGCTAGCCTATCACAAATACACTTGTGTACTTCTCTTCAAATTTACTTAGACATGAGAAGTCTTACACCAGAAGTAAACTACATCTCTCCAAACATACACTCCTGGCCCAAAAAATGGGCCAAGCACATTCACTTATATAGTCTTATTTATCAGGTTAAAATCATGATTAAAATGTTTGATGGAAAATTCAAACTAAAATCTGTCTGGGTATACAAAACTTTCCAAGAGTATCTTCTGCGATGTTTTTTCTTAAAAGATTAGTCAGACAGTTATCTTTGGGGCCCCATATGGATGGCCTGAAGAACCGTGTGGTTGCTTGGGATGGTGCCACCTGGGGGCTGTGGAGATGGTTTGGGGATCACATATGGGG
>CM074953.1:15093036-15107198 GCA_037577455.1 Pangasius macronema | reverse complement strand
GGGTTAGGAATGGGATGGCACTTAAGTTCATATGTGAGTCAAGGCAGGTGACTGAATACTTTTGGTAATATAGTGTACATATTATCAGATAAATAACTGAATGAAAAAAACATACATAAAACCCTTAGAACGCTGCATTTTTGCATGTCCTTGCAGGTCATTTACTGTATGAAAACTGTAACCCTGTAAACTGAACACATCCTCCCTATGAATTATTCTTCAAATACTTCAGATGGAACTTGCATAATCTGAACTTTCTTAAGATTATTCAAAAAAGAAAGGGATGTTCTCTCATTCTTTTTTTTCTGATACATTGATCACTTTGAAAGTAAAAACATGTTACCCAAATTATAGACTGAAAGCAAATCATTAAAATGTCTGTAACACCATTAAGCATGGATGCTAGTCGTATATGCTAACTCTAGCATAAAGTCTCAAACTTATTATTCATTTAAGAGCAAAACACAGTCATTACATTACAACATAACCTTGTTAAAAATGAGATTGTTGTGTGAGATGGGTTAACATATTTTTAAATGCATTAGTGGACAAACCACTTAATGTGTCTTCAGAATAGCACTGTTACTGTGAATTGCCAAATCATTAATTAGACCTTATTATTAGATACCTTTTACACCTGAAACATTGGCTAACATTGGTAAACTGATGACACAATAAGCTAATGTTACACATTCAGAATATATGAAGCTCAGTCTTTATTGATTGGTGGATTCTGGGCACAGAGTGCTGGCCACTTGATAGTCCAGGAGGAACAGGCTATGGTAGTGGTCTAAGCTGCCCTTCTATTTAGCCTGGAGGTTTGTGTAACGAGGGTGGAAAATGAGCTTGTGGTTCCACTGTGGACAGAAACAAAACCAGGATTTAAACACAAGGGTGAGATCAGATTGTTTGTTATGCTTGTACATATTGCATTTTAATATGCCTATAGGCAAGGCTTTGCCTTTTGCAATAAGGAAATAGGGCTTTGAAATAAAGCTTAATCAACGTGTAAAGTCTATAGTCGTGTCTATACTTACCCTTTAAACTGAAGCGTTTAACACATTTGCTGAACAAAATCCTGCTGTTCCAAAATGCTGGTTTCACTTTCCCAATGTGTCTGCTTTCATTACTTTACCTTAGTCCAAAGACCAACTGTTTACAACCTTCTCAATTGGTTCCTCTACTTTCTTTAAATGAGTTTTTATTTAACCTTTTGGATGCAGGGCGTTTTAGTATTTGGAGTTGTATACATAAAACAAAAATGTTTTAAAAAAAAGTACTACTGTGTATACTCCTGGCATAGCAAAACTGAAAAACTGAGCATTTGCTTGCTATATTTAGACTACAGTACTGCAGCTCATAAATAATATCTTGCCAGCTTTTTTTTTTTTGCTTTTTGCCTGGGTCTAGGCTCACCTGCTATAAGAAAGATAGTTCCATAAAGTAAAAACTGCCTAACTCATATTATGAATGACTTATTTTTTGTCCTGAGCCTCATTAATCCATGAGTATGTAGAGCTTCTAATCATTCCAGTGTAGAAATAATTCTTTCTTTGTATAAGATTCAGATGTGTAGTTTGTGTATTTTCACTCTCTAAATTGAGTTCCACTAATTGTGTAGCTGGCTGGTTATAAACCACCAACAACTGTATTCAAAAAGCACAATATGTGACTGCTCATCCAAGCTCTCTAGACATTTCAAAAACATTCCTTTATTATAAATAAATTATTTGTATAAAAATCAGGCATGCTTCAACCATGGCATATACACACTTAACAAACCAGCGCTAATTGACCAGAGTAGCCGATACAAGAGACAAAGGCATTTTCCAACGCAGATTTCACACCGTGGGACAAGAATGAAAAAATCTGCACAACCACAAAATACTTACAATTAGAATAACAACTATCATGGTTGACTCCAACATTTCCTTAAGATTCTTTGATTTTTTTTTTTAAAATATGTATATTTATATATATATGTATAGTTATTTTCCTCTGCTTCAATGAAGTCCCTTTTCCATGTGTTGTTACGCCAGCAGTGAGTGCTGTCCCAGTCACGCTGTTGTACGGCCAATATGTTTAACTGTTAGAAAAAACAGGCAAGATTTGTCTCAGTACAACAAACACTCTCTTTATCATGAACAACATTAAAGTCTCATGCTTTAGCTCCAGTCAGTGCCAGTACTCCTTCCCAGAATCCTCTACTCGGGATGCATCTTCACATGGCATGATTGGTATAGCTGACATATGTTGTTTTGGTGGGTAATGCTGCAAAAGAGAACAGGAAGGAACAGGTTTTCATTCTGTGTGGAAAAACGATGAGGCTTTATCATGAAGCTTTGTAAGGAGTGAGAGCAATATGGCTGCTATTTTTACCACAGACTTGTGGCATCACTTTCTGAAAGTGTGACTTTCAACCTCCAATATCACACTTCTCTATAACAAATTAGATTAACTCGAGGCACGCTATGCTTCGTGCTCATTTGAGCTGTATGAAGACAAAGGAATTCCTACTCTTTATTCCTCACATTGTTCCTTTGAGAATTGCTTTGTGTTGCTAAGATTAAATCAGGTCAAGTGAAGGTAATTAAGAAATGATGAAAAGGAATGGGTCATAATTATAAGCTCGCTGTATACCTTTTAATTTTTAGGTCACATATTAAAGAAGAATTATGATAACATACAGTGACTTATGGTTCACAGACCATAACCTGTGAGCGTAATGAGAAATAGCCTGCTCATGTATGCCCATAAATATTAATATTCTTAAATATTAAACATAAAGGCTTAGTATTGACACTCAAAGGACAGACTGGCACTGCATCACAATATGCTTGTGTTGATGAGTTGGACTCTGCCTGCTTTGTACAGGGCGGGTCTGTGCTGGTGTTGGGCCTTCAGCGTAAACTGATGATGGGATAAAACCCAGCAAAACATAATCATATGTATTTTCCTTCCAAATGCCAAACTGCACACCCCATTACATACCATTTATGTTACTAATTATGATTTGGCTCACTATCAGGGTTTCTTCTGGCACAGAAGGAAGAGGCTGAACATTTGCCTTTACTCTAACGAGACGATGTGGGAAAGACACAATGCAAATCTTATACAAAGAAATATCTTCCTATATTGAAGGGAAGATCCACATCCCCTGGTCCTGGGTTCTTGAACAATCCAAGTTGACATTCAAGAGTAGATCTAATTTATTAAGAATGATTCCTCTTCAACTGTGTTCGCTCTCAGTAGAGCCAAGGTTCACACAATAAATATATCAGAAGTGAGTGAGTGAATTAGGCTATTATCAGTTCAAATCTAAATTTAAAATGATCTGAATAAAAAAAAAAACTGAATTGTTATCAAAAAGTACATGCCTGAGCAAAAGAAGGCCACCATTTGCTGGTTTACGTTTGCTGTAGTGAACTGTTTAGGGAAAAGCTAGGAACAGGGAAATTCACTTATATAGTGTTCTTGTACACAAAAGTCAAATCATGAAAATGTTTGATCTAAAATTCATTGTATAGGTGTACAAAAGTTTCCAAAAATATCTTCCTGGATTTTTATTTCTTAAAAGATTAGTCATTATTTGCTTATCTGCCACACCTGATGCAGCCCATCAAGGGCCTTAAAGAAATCAAAGGGAAAAGCTTCCCATACTAAGTTCCTTTATCCATTTGTTTAATTCCTGCTAATTTCCTGACCAATGATTTGGTGTTAAGACCATTAAAAGCTTAATATTTTGGGCTTTTTTTTTTTTGCCCATGAGTGTAGATTTTTTGTTCCATAATGGGAAATAAGTGTTGTGTGATATAAGCTGAACTGCTTTTACACTGAAACATAGAAAACATCTGTCACAAGAGGATGAGAAAGAAACGTGAACTATACTCACTGCTGTTGTCCACAGTCTCACAGAGCTCAGTTTTCACCTCTCCGTTTGGCCTTTCACTGGCCAGTTGACTGAGCTTGCTGGACATGGTGGCAGCTGTGACAATAGCCTTGAAGCTGCGCTTGCGTTTGGGCACGTTTTGCTCAGGGTGAAAGATAATTATATAGACTTTGGGCATGTAGAGCATTCCCAGTGACACAGATGCACTCAGGCTCAGAGACATGGTCAGAGTGGTCGTCTGGATGTACATCTACGATGGAGAGAAGAAGAATATTAGCATATCAACATATTTAAAAGTGTTAGTGAAACAAGGTCTGGCTACTCTCTGAAATAAAACATTCTGATGTCTGGGTGCCTGCTTTGCTCCTTTCATCTGTCCTTATTTAATCACAGTTACTTAGGATCACTCCAAATTTCACATCAGCTGCTTTTAAAAATACTGAAGCATATACTCCTCCTCTATTTCCTAAACTGTATTTCGTTTATTATTACTATAATCAATAGCAATCAAGATCTCTACATCTACATTAATAAGTAAAATTAAGGGAAGAACAAAAAAAAAGGACAAACCTAAGGACCGTTTAGGGTGCTAGGATCAGTGGAACTCATTCCTGAATAATATTGATTTTAAATTTACTCAGAGCTGATCATCTAGTTGTTAGCTTCCATTATTTTATTCAAATGTGCAAATGCCGAATTAACCAGCAGTCAGGATCGTATAATAATAAAGAACTGAATTCACCTGAAAATAATTTTTCTGTTGGTTCAATCAATCCTAACACCATGCAGAGAATGAATATAATACATACATTATATTATATTAATATTACTGTTGTTTCAAATACATTTACAAACATTAAAAAATTCCCCTTTATTGTGATAATAGGATTGCTTCGGCATTGCATTTTAGTGTTCTTAAAACTCTTCCTGCCACATGTTTATTATAACTTCCAAACCCACCCAGTGAAGCAGTGAGAGACTATAAAACCTACAGTTCTCTTACATTCCTTTCATTTTAGTCCTGAGATCTTATTATTTTTTGGTATCACACATACTACTCCACCGCACTGAGTGCAGAGAATTGCTCAGGAGCTACAGCGGTGGTTTATGTTAAAATGGTTGGCTGATTCTTTTGCAACTTCAAGACAACGATTACAGAAAATTAATCATATGAAAAGTAAATTGGCCTTATTAATAATATACTTCAGTAAGTGCACTAGCTATGATGAAACTATTCAGCACAGTATCTCTACAGTTCGGGCAAGCAATGGATGTACTGTATTAAAAGACCATACTTCTCAGCAGTCACAGCCAGTATGACAGAAATCATTATCAGTGAAAAATATTCACAGCAAAATTCAGCCTGTAATATCAGAAATTAGATTCGCATTAAGTATAATAATTTATCATACGCTGAAAGAATTCCAAGAAATCAGATGGTGTTGGGGCTCATTTTCTTTACAGCATGTGATATTACGCTAATATAATGCTAAGACATTTTAATACAACATCTGAGGCTAGACACAAACACAATCCCAACTGCAATGAGGAATGAATAAGCAAATATATACATTTTTTAAAGAAAGTAGGTCAGCTTAATATGCAGATGATCATGGCTTTAATATTTAATTAAAGACATAAGAAAACATGTTCTAAGCTAGCTATGAGAAGCCTTTCAATGTGTCAGTGAATGCAGAAGATCCATCTCTCCAGAACTGCCATTTCCTTTTCCCTCTGGATATATATGATATAATGTACACTGTGTAGGCCAAAGCATTATTACTGTACACCTAATTGGCTCCTACTAGGTCTTTACTGGCACTGTGTATATAGATCTTATTTTGGTGTTCTCCCTGAAAGGCAAATGGTGAGACTTTGCCCTGCAGTTCTGTATGTACTAGAACACAAAGAGATGGAATGAAGCTACATATAGCCACACCGCACTGCCTCGTTGCATCGCTTAATCTTCTGGAGAAGAAGAATAAAGCAAATGTAATCACAAAAGATGAAATATGTTTGGCTGATTTCATCCCACTGTATCTCAGTGTACTGGCATTTTGTAGAAATGTACAAAAAGTTACAGATGTAAAGGAAATTATTTTCTGCTTTACACAACTTTATATAAAACTTTACATAAAATAATTGATCAAAGTCTACAGAGTATGAGATGCTTGTCAAGTTATTCATTTCCTTTGAGCGCTGAGGGGAATGATTCAGAATTCTGGCTGTTATCTCATATTGATTTCTGACAAAAGGTTATGGGGATGACCTGTTTTGCACATCCAATTCATTTGCCCATTATAATAGCTTCATAATGGAATTTTGGTGATTTAAATGAGACATGAAATGTAATCAATAAACATGAAATGTAAAAACTGCTGCAAGGCCTACAATAATTTAATGTTAGAAAAAGTGAGGTGGTGTTGGCTCGGTTTACAGTACATATTAAAACAGAGGACACATTCTGTATTATCTAACCTACTTCTATATTCCCTTAATGACATTTCCATAATTTGCATTATGTTAGTAATGTTTTCCATTAAGGTTCCTATGACTAATGAAAAAAGAATTAGCATTTATCTAGCCAAGTAAAACATGCTGCAAGTTTAAGGTAAGTAATGTTTATGTTTTGTAAAAGCATTTTTAAAGTAGATAATGCAAAGTAGGATACTCCTAGGATACTACAAAATCATGAAATGTGAGGTGAGAGAATTCATTCATTCATTCATTCATTCATTCATTCATTCATTCATCTTCAGTATCTACACTTTATGGCCAAAAGGTTGTAGACACCTGACCATCACACCAATATGTGAGCCTTCCCCAAACTGTTGCAACAAATTTCAAAACACACTTGTACAGGATCTCCACTGGAACTAAGGGGTCAATCCCAAACCCATTCCTCCATGACAGTGCCCCTGTGCATAAATAGAGGTCCATAAAGGCCTCGTCCATGGTTTGCCAAGGTTGATGTGGAAGAACTTGAATGGCCTGCACAGATACCTGACCTCAAGCCCACTGAACACATTTGGGATGAAAAGGAATGTCCACTCCGAGTCAGGCCTCCTCTCCCAACATCAGTACCCAACCTCACTAAAGCTCTTGTGGCTAAATGGGCACAGATCCCTAGAGCAATGCTCCGAAATCTAGTGAAAAACTTTCCCAGAAGAGCAAAGGAGACCGACTCCATATTAATGCCCAAGGTTTTGGAATTTGATGCTTAACCAGCATATATGGGTGTGATGGTCAGTGGTCCATGTACTTTTGGCAATATAGCACACATTACTGTGGTCAGGGTGATTCCAGAGCTTATCCTATGAATACTCCCTAAACTGGATTCCAGCCTATCACTGGACACCATGCACATATTCACAACAAAGGGCAGTTTATTGTAGCCCTCCATCATACTGGCATGGTTTTGGGAGGTGAGTGGAAACCAGGAAACCCACATAGACACAGCGAGAACATGAGAAACTCCACAGTAGCCCAGGCTCAGGATCAAACAGGGGACCCTGGACCTGCTGCATCACCATGCCGCCCGTAAACACGTATGTAAACTAAATTATACAGTATATGTATAAACTTGCATGTGTAAGCTCATAGAATGATGCAAGAGCTAAGAGCAAGGAATTATTAGCCTTAGTCAGTAACTGGTCTATACCCTACCAAGCTACACTAAAACTAATAATCTCTTTCACATGACGTGCATGTCCAATTAAACTCGCACAGGGAACAAGTGTATGTGTAAGGTCTTGTTAAATGTCCCATCCTTCCAGGTCTGGCCTGTCTAAACTAGTAGTATACAGTATAACAGAAAGCACAGTAAAATCCAGAGAGACCATATTCACGTTCAGCTACTAATATCCATTTGTTCTTTTTTTTGTCCCATATCACTGTTATCAGTAACAAGATAACTCTCCTCCAGCAGAAGACAGCACATGCATCGAGCAACTGGAATTGTCTAAGGGAGAAAATAAACAATCAGCATGGATATTACTCAAGCAGAGACTGTGTAATGATGCTACTGGGTTATTCACAGACACAAAACAACTGCACTAATGAGAAGCAGGATGAAATATCGTGTGAGGAAAAAAAGTTTATAGCCTTCTACTCATCAGCTGTAAAGACTCATTGGCTATAATCTACTGAGGTAACATCTGACCAGGGAACACTTTTAATCCATCCCAGATTTGTCAGTTTATTTGTTTATAGCACAGTGGTTAGTGAATATGACGTTCTGAAATTTAATTCTTATATTCAGTAGACATACGTACAGAATAAAATACAACAGGGTGTGCCGGTGTCAGGCTTCCACGTGATATGATTTTGATTCTTAAGGCAACGGTTGGATATTTGGAGATTTAGTAGTCTCTTAGTGATATGTGACCAACTTGGTTCCGAATCTGGGGTAGGCCTACTTTAATTTGTGCCTGATGATGACATAGGGAAGGACTATTTTAGATTTCAGAGTTACAGGCAAATCACCTTGCCAGCCCTTTTACACATCAATTTTAAATGTGAATTAGTTTTACACAAGAGTTGTCTATATGATTGTTGTCTTGATTCATTTCAGTTGGTGCCTTTTCAATCAATGCATTGATCCAAATCATCCAACCGTTACACCTCTAGCTGGTATGGGAAAAATATGGAGCACTGTTACCGCCACAAAGTTTGTGCTTTATTCCTCTTATAGCATAGCAATGTGCCAATGGTTACAAATTTATTAAAGAATGACACGTCGTAATTTCCTATTATTACTCACAGTATAACAGCTACAACCAGTCGCTCCCTCACAAGCCTTCTTTCTGTCTCTGTTTCAAAGTTAATAAAACAATAACGAAGTTCCCCTTCAGGAACTCGAGCTGCGTCGAAACGCTATGGGAACGCTTCAGCGTGACCGCGCTCTGAATCACGTGTGAAATCAGTCCAATGGATGGGCGAGACGTCATGGGCAGGGTGACGTAACGACCCGGTAGCTTAAAAGCCCGAGCGGATGGGCGCCGCGCTAGCTTTCTGTCATTCAGCAAGCGCTCTATGTGTGATTGTTTGTCTATTTTGTTGTCTGTCTTGCCATCGGAAGCTTAATTGTATGTGTCCAGTGTGAGCAGGTGTGTCCTTACAGGACATCTGCAACACGGAGGGTTGGTCCACGCCCCTGACGTTTGCCAGGTTCTATGCCCTGGATATGCGAGCAACTCCCAGCTCTTCTGTCCTAGCTGTGCCCCTTCCACACTAAGCAGGGATTTGTAAGTCTGGCGGCGTGGGCATACTCATTCCCATAGCGTTTCAACGCAGCTCGAGTTCCTGAAGGGGAACGTCTCCAGGTTACGCATGTAACCATGGTTCCCCGAGGGAACAAGACGCTGCGTCTCAGTGCCACACTTCCGGCATCCCTGCCGCGCTTGCCTCATTCCTCAGAAGCTAGCGCGGCGCCCATCCGATGGTGCTTTTAAGCTTCTGGGTCATTACGTCACCCTGCCATGACGTCTCGCCCATCCATTGGACTGATTTCACACGTGATTCAGAGCGCGGTCATGCTGAAGGCGTTCCCATAGCATTTCGACGCAGCGTCTCGTTGTTCTCAAAAAACCCACAATGCTCTCTTTCCTAAAGACTCTCCAGTGGCAGAAAACTTACTGGCCTTTACAAAGTGCTGACACCTGAGACTCCTTCACCATAACAATGCTTAAACATCTTTCTGACATAACATTTTTTTTTTAAATCTGTTCTCTAATCTTTTGCCATCGAGTTTTCGTTTACGAGTTGCTACTACAGATACGATAACATATCAGTGCAAGCACATTAATATAAATCTGTTATTTGAATTACAGCTGGAAATAGTGTAATTAATCAACACTTATTAAACTATTCAGAGTCAAGAATTCTGTGGTATAAATTGATTTTCTTTCTATGATGCAAGGATTGAACATGTGCAGTGTGATCTATACATTTGATCGCTGATTCTGTATTTTAGTTGTTGTATATTATCAGCCTTCACTAGCTGGATATTCTGTTCATTTTTCAAAGAAACTTTCTTTTGAACTGAGCCAGATGGCTGGAAGTATTTTGCTATTATTGTACACAGACTGGGGTTTGGGCATTTTGCATATATTAAAGCTAGTTGCAGTGGTCTGCTCTCATACTCGGCCAACGTGGTCACATTCACAAAATTAGTTTTGTGCGTTACTGTGTCAGTGAATATTTTAATCCGTCTATTCAATTCAATTCAATTCATTTTTATTTGTATAGCGCTTTTTTACAAAGGTCATTGTCTCAAAGCAGCTTTACANGCAGCTTTACACAAACAAAAGTATAGTGAAGTGTGTGTGTGACATCTCTGATGAGCAAGCAGGGCGACGGTGGCAAGAAAAAACTCCCTGAGAGTCTAAGAGTTGTACTTTATTTATGACAGTATATGTAACAATACAAGACCATTTAAGACCATTTTGAAAGAATGTCCTGTATGGTTTTACTTCTACTTATCCATTGAGTTAGTTTTGGGGCTGTTTGTCACACAGAGTCAGCAACTCTGGCCTGGCTCTAATTTTATCTAAAAGTTTATCATACAAAAACTGAAATACACCCAATTGGTAAAAATGAAAAGTTTATCACTCAGAATTGAGTTGAGATGGTGTGGAAACATTCAGGTCCATCTCAGCCAAGGGTAATTCTATTATTAAGATTTTGTTTGTTTCTCTTTTGTTCAGTTTTTTTAATGTGCAATTTCTAAATTTTCATTAAAGGGGTAGATCAAGAATAGAGGTAGATTATAGCCTATATATCAAGAAAACTATGTAGGTATCTCTAGCCCATATATGTGTGTTTTAAAAGGAGCAAAACATGACACTCGTAAACCTTGAACTCACCCGCTCTGCAGATTGTGCCGTCCCAAAGAAGATTGGTATGAAGGCAAGCCAAATGATGCAAGTGGTGTACATAGTAAATCCAATGGGCTTGGCTTCATTGAAGGTCTCTGGTACTCCTCTGGTTTTGATGGCATAAACAGTGCATGTGACCATTAATAGAATGCTATAGCCTAACGAACAGATGAGCGAGAGATCCGATATGTCGCATTTGAGCACGCCACGGGCATTTTCAGGGTCCTGTGTGCGCTGCTCACCATAATCCACAAAAGTGTGTGGCGGGTCGGCGATGAACCACACCAGCACACCCATGAGCTGCACTGAGATTAGGCTGAAGGTGATGAACAGCTGGGAGGCAGGGCTGATGAAACGCGGTGCCGCCACTGAACGTTTCCCCTGCTCAAAGATGCGGTGAATGCGGTTGGTCTTGGTGAGCAGCGCGGCATAGCTGAAGCACATGCCCAGGCCGAGGAAGAGCCTTCGGAAGGAGCACACAGCCACTCCAGGTGCTGCGATCATAGGAAATGTGGTAACGTAGCAGAGGAATATTCCAGTCAGCAGCACATAGCTCATCTCCCTGCCTGAGGCACGTACAATTGGTGTGTCATTGTAGCGTATGAAGGTGATTATCACGAACGTGGTGGCTATGATGCCTAGAATGGCAATGAAAACAGGTACCACGGCCCAGGCTGAGTGCCACTCCAGCTTAATGATAGGGATGGGCTGGCAGCCAGTGCGGTTGTTGTCAGGCCGCTGCTCGTATGGACACAGCTGGCACATGAACTCGTTGGCTTGGTAGTGGTATCCCTCACAGCGCTCACAGTGCCAACAGCATGGCACACCCTTGACCACCTTCTTTCGTTCCCCGGTCTGACAGGGCATGCTGCACACCGAGGCGGGCACAGACGAGTCCCCACTCACCCACTGCATGACACCCATCTGGAGAGGTACACAAGTGTAATTATGGGTATCCATTCTAAATTAGGATGCACTCTTAGTATGTTTTTTTCAATACTTAATTAAATGGAATTAATTGGAATTAAATGGAACTGTTTTAGTCTCTTCATCCACACACTGACTGTGAACATGTTAAAAGCACCAACATTATCATCGTATCTATCATCATGGTCATAAACATTTACTCTCATTGACCTTTCACTTGAAATTAATTCTTAAATCAGCCAAACATATTAATTAAAATGCCAATGCCATTCCTCACATTTAAATGCAGCTGATCCGTCCAGTGCCCGATGACTTTGTATTCAGCAGAATCATTAGTAATTTGATACTGGAAGATGTCGTATCGTCCAGGAGCATCTCCGTTCTCGTTGAATGTTACAGGGGTTTTAGCACTACCTGTTAAAAAGAGTTTTGAAAAAGTATATTAAGATTAATATGCCAATCCTTGTTTAATACAGAATTTGATTTCACTGTATACAGTGTAGAAGTACAGTTTTACTTCTGGCATTAAGGCTAGCCTTGGAATAATCATTATCTATCCCTCATGGGTTGAAATTTATCTATCTAAACTAGACTATATGATTGTAATCAGAGTGGAATTGGTGTCCAGGGTTACATTGTACATGATATGCAATTCACTAATCCTTCATAAAGCCTCAACAAATGTTTAAACATTATCATGCATTACAGCTCCATCACTGTGAGCCATACTTGACTTTCTAACCAGGCCTTTTGGAATTTCAGATCAAGCATTTTAGGAGACAACAGCATGATTAGTGAGGACCGTAATACAAATGAGCATCTCAGGAGACCAGGATGTGATGCATCATTAAAACACCTGCAGAGAGGCAGCTTGTAACAGGAGCCATGGGCCTGCAGGACTCAAAGTCTACAAAAATACAGTCCAGCCGGATTCAGTCATGTGTGAAAGCTCATGAGTAAATTAAAACATTCACATGTGCATTACGTCTAAAGCACTTTATTGCTCCATAACATCAGGCAACACAAAAACTGCTGAAATCCCATTAAAACCTCCATATGTCTCCTCACCACAGCACATGGCTGTGAACATTTCTCAATTAGCCAGAAGTTTTTTGCCTGCCTTGAACAAAGACTGATTCAGTGATTGAATGACTACCAGACTCAGAAGATGTTGTGATTAAACAAGGCCATGCTTAATCACATGTTAGAGCCATTTTATGAACTCAATTAGAAAGCTGCTATTCAGAATGGGCTGCATAAAACCTGACAAGATTAAATGGGTGTATCAGTAATTAAAAAAATCAATCTATTAAACATGGCAATTAAAGTCTCAACCTTTCGTAATTTAGGCTTAATGTATGTACACAAGCGTATCCACCTACTGCCTACATTTCACCGTAAGAACTGATGCATTGTAACTCTTCTCCACACGTAATAAACCACTAATCATCTGATTTTAAAGAAAAAACTTTCAATTTTAACATTGAATCTGGTTCAGTTCAACTGCTTTACATACCACGAAGATGAGAATTGCTCTATAATAAATTGAGTTAATATTATTAAAAAAGTAAAAAGTAATAGAGCACCAGAGCAAATAGAACACAAACAGACAAATACAAAGTACACAGTATGTCTTAATTACTGTGTAGAAAGGATTTAACTTAATTCTAATGAAACATCCCGACACTATTCTGTCTTAATCATAAACAGTTTTATTCCATTAAACTCACTAAGTGCAACCTGCTAGTGTGCAGGGAACAGCTTCTAAAACATATGGTGTAACACAGGAATTAGCATAGCTCATGTGCTATAATCAACTAAGACACCACTGTTTACAGCCATGCTCTTTTCTCAGCATCTTATAAAAATAAATGTGTGTATGAAGGCAATGGAGCGCCTGTGACTGCAGATGAGTTGGCAGATGCCCACAGGCGACTGTAGTTTGCAGAGATCCAGAGCTTCATTCTATTCTGGCTTCATTTATTAGCTGCTTGTTTAGACTGTCCTCTTGTCAGTTAGGACAGAATAATGAAAGGACACTGTTGGTTCAATCAAGCAATGCTCTACACCAAAACAGGATGCACTCTAAGTCTACTAAAGATGTGTGATAAATACACATCCTACAAGACAGTATAAATACATACACATACAAAGTTCACATGCTTGTTCTATGTAAAAATGTGTGCTGGCCCTTGAATCAATTGTACTTTAATGAAGCCATATTTTGCATCTAACCTTTCAGGTTCTTGTCACAGAAAAAAAGAAAAATTTACAGTAACCTAGTTGCATAAATGTGCACACCCCTAAACTAGTATTTCATTGAAGCACCTTTTGATTTTATTACACCACTCGGTCGTTTTGGGTAAGAGTCTATCAGCATCTTGACTTGGTGATATTTTCCCACTCTTTCTTGCAAAAACATTCTAGATGTGTCAGATTGTGAGGGAATCTCCTGCACACAGCCCGCT
>CM074953.1:15052570-15083660 GCA_037577455.1 Pangasius macronema | reverse complement strand
TTATGGATATTCTTTTATACCCCTCTCCTGATCGATACCTTTCAACAAGTGAGATCTCATGCATGCTTTTTAAGCTCTTTGCAGACCATGGGCTTTAGCAGTCAGATGGAACCAATAAGATGTCAAGAAAATTCTACAGAAGCAGCTGGTCTTTTTTGGGGTTAATCAGAATAATTCCACTGATTACAGCAGTATGATAATTACTTTTGAACATGAGATTCAATGTGGCTGGTTCATTCTGAACACTGCCATATCCCCAGTTATAAAAGGCTTTATATTTTCTATTTTTCCCTAAAATGTTTCTGATTGATTTTAAACATTGTAATTTCTCACTGAGGGTGGAAATAGATTTATCATGGATTTATTTTTTCATCACAAAAACCTGCCATTCTAACAGGGGTGTGCAGACTTTTTTTATATCCACTGCATAAGCCAAGTTGTTGTATGTATATTTAAGTGAACAGCCCTCCTGGCAAATTCTGTTATTATGCTTCGACTGAAACATACATCTGATTTAATAGCTATGATTTCCTGATAGAATTTCCTTCACAATGTAGCAATTTCTACCAATATGCTTTTACACCGGCAGTATTCTCAAGTGGAATAATTATCAGCTTTCCTTCAGTAAATACTAACCTATCTACACAAAGACATGTCTCACACACTCTGTGCAGGAGCTCCTGCATTACAGGATAAATGTGTTTCAAGGAATAGAGGAGATTTCACAATTGGAGTTCCATGTAGCCCTTGTCCCTCTTTAAAATGAAACTTTATTTTTTACCATTTTTATCAAGGTAAGCTCCTGGTAAGCGAGCTAAGAAAACATGCATTATCCATTCGAAAATATGCTAACCCAGCTCAGACAATGATATTTTCGACAAGGTTGTTTTGCTGATCATTTTCGCTGCATTTTGCTTTTAAATATATATTGAAAGTAACAGGGTTGAGGTTTTTTTTGCATAGACTTAGTAATTTAATTCTATAGATTTGATTAAATAATTATTATCTAGTAATATTACTTCATGGGTAACAGAGTTAAACTTTTAAAGTGACCTTATCAATCAATATCACAATATAATTGCAAAAATAAAAAAGATTGAGAGAACATACTTTTCTTCTTCCCATGATCTTAAGGAAATTCAACTTCCTGTTCTGGAATATTCCAAATATTTCATACAGGTGAATGCATTTCTGTAACAGGGTTGTGCGTGGAAATATAATGTATAATTTTCCTAACCTATAATAGATAGCAGAACCTACACTGATCAGCCATAACACCTGCATAATATTGTGAAGGTCCCCCTTGTGCCACCAAAACAGCTCTGACCCATCAAGGCAACAGATCCTTTACGTCCTGTTAGTTGTGAGGTGGAGCCTCCATGGATTGGACTTTTTTGTCAAGCACATCCCACAGAGGCTGTATCAGATTGAGGTCTGGGGAATTTGGAGGCCAGGTTAACACCTTGAACTCTTGGTCATGCTCCTCAAACCATTCCTGAACAATTTGTCCAGTGTGGCAGGACTCATTATCCTGCTGAAAGAGGCCACTGCCGTTAGTGAAAGGGTGTACTTGGTCTGCACAATGTTTAGGTGAGTGGTACAAATTAACATCCACATAAATACAAGGTTTCCCAGCAGAACATTGCCTAGAGCATCACACTGCCTCTGCCAGCTTGCCTTCTTCCCATAGTGCATCCTTGTACCAGGTAAGCGATGTACACATCCACATGATATTACTTTTTTTTTTAATTTAAAAACCCTGATTCATCAAACCAGGCCACCTTTTTCCATTGCTCCATGGTCCAGTTCTGATGCTCATTGATGCTCACTGTGCCCATTGTAGGCGCTTTTGGCGGTGAACAGGGGTCAGCATGGGCACTCTGAGCTGCGATGCACTGTGTGTTCTGACACCTTTCTATTGTAGCCAGCATTAACTTTTTCAAAAAAAATTTGTGCTACATTAGCTCTTCTGTGGGATCAGACCAGACAGACTAAGCCTTTGCTCCCCACATGCATCATTGAGCCTTGCGCTCCCATGACACTATCGCCGGTTGTCCTCCTTTGGACCACTTTTGGTAGGTACTAACCACTGCATACCGAGAACACCCCAAAAGACCTGCCATTTTGGAGATAGTCTGACCCAGTCAGACCCCCAACTCGGGGGCACCTTGTCAAAGTCGCTCTAACAACCCCTTGTCAAAGTCGCTCTATTCCTTATGCTTGCCTATTGTTCCTGCTTCCAACACATCACCTTTGAGAACTGACTGTTCACTTGCTGTCTAATATATCCCATCCCTGACAGATGCCATTGTAAGGAGATAATAATGTTATTCAGGTCACCTCTCAGTGGGTTTAGTGTTATGGCTGATCAGGGTATAAACCTTTTATTAATTTTTGTTTTATTAATGTTTTGAAAAACATGCATACCTTATCTGTAAGTGGCTGTGAAGAACACTTTTCCTATGTTTAAAATACCTTTTACCTTTATATATTTGTAAATATATTTTCAGTGGGCACCCTATGGCACCCTAATCGTGGAATCACCCAAAGACAGTAAAACGAATTTACAGATGCTGCAGAGTGTCCTGTCCTCTAACCTATTAAAATATTGCATGAGGCTCTCTATTTCATTGGGGACACCGTCTCTTCACCAACACTATTTTCTCTCCCAGTATTAAACTAGTTTATTGAATTGGTTTGGCAGCATTTCTATCCTGCCTTTGGAAAGGTTATCCTCATAGGAAATGTGGCGAACCTCCCTGAGGCATGACCTTCAACCTCATAAGTCATCCATAGTCTGGCAGCAATCCCTCACTCTGACATGAATTGATATTGGATGCAAAAACAGAAGCAAGGCAGCATATGACTACGTCATGCTTGCAGAGTCTCAAAAGAGCTCATGGTATTACAATTATTTTGAATCTCATGTTGTGTGCACAAAATGGCTGTACCTTAAAGCTATAACAAACATGTCAACCAAAATCTCTGCATTATCCTATGTGGAGCTGATTAAGCATTTTCCTTGCACTGTGGACTGTTGTGGCTTGTCACAGATCATTTTAAGCCTTCTAGCCCTGAGGTAAAGCGTAAAATACCGGGCCTAGTTGGGAAAATAACATGAATATCAGACCTAGTACCTGCAGCATGCCTCACAGTTCCTTGGAGTGACATGGTGATATAAGCAATGCTTTCTTCCAGTGAACACTCATTACAAGGCAATATCGCTGGCATGCTCCTGTACATTACTGCCATCATTCATCATAATGACAGACTCTAGGACAAAATAAACAAGGTCTTTACTTTATCCACAACTAGCAACCAAAAGTTTTTTACGGTTGATCTTTCTCATGACACTAGGGAATTAACCTTGGAAAGATGAATTTGTTACGGTGTTTACATCATCCATGTAAAAATGTATAGAACATTGTGTTATGAACTTACTATTGTACAGTATTTCTGACTAAACATGACAGAAAGTAAGAGGCCAGACTGTTTCATCATCAGGAACGTTTCTTTCCAATGTGCTCCCAAAAGGTTAATTATCGTGTGTGTGTGTGTGTGTGTGTGTGTGTGTGTGTGTGTGTGTGTGTGTGTGTGTGTGTGAGAGAGAGAGAGAGAGAGAGAGAGAGAGAGTGAGAGAGAGAGAGAGAGCATATAAAAACTTCTTGTAAGAATTAGGACTAGTGCCTTTTAATAAAGGTCATTGGACCAATATCCTAGAAGTAATTTTAATTTTTGAAATGAACACAGCTGAAATGTCTTAAGATACGATCAGAAATTGAAAAAAAAATACAATTACATTTCATCCACATAAAATGACATGCAGGCCAAAGCTCAAAGACCTAAACACAATGAAGGACTCTCTTTTGAATATGGAGTCAAAAGAAGATTCTTGACTGGATTAGCTGCAATGCCAGCCAACATTGGATAGCTATTAGCCACGCTGTCTGATGTCTGAGACCAGTTCCAACCTGTTCCTTTTAATATCAGGTGCAAATCTTTGACCTGTGTTGACGCTGTGAAGCTTTGGAAACCAATAAGTAGAAAAAAGGTGTTGGTTTTGTTTAGGTAGCTGCATGCAGAAGTTTACACTTTCATCAGGTTGGACTGAAAGGAATATTTGGCTGAAGATGAAATTTATACAGTTTTCCTACCACATCAAATGTAGCTGATCAGACAAGACATGCTTGGTGCCTGAAGTTTGTTTCACTGGTGCTACACAGGTAATGATGCTAACAAAGAGACACTGAAACAAAATGGCTTAGACAGACAGAAGATGCTTCAGAGTATTTTAATAAAACACTGATCAATATGAGAAAAAAAAGCAAGTATGAAGACGAAAAAGCAGCTTGTCCTGCTACCGAGAAATTAGAGTAATCTGAACTGAAGACTCTCCAGTCCAGCAGAAAATGTACTGATTTTAAAAAAGTGTTGACACCTAAGAGTCCTTCTATAAATGATAAATGAATGTGTCCTAACAGAAAGCGTCCCCATATCTACAATTTACATCTATGGCATTTGGCAGACGCCATTATCCAGAGCGACTTACAATGATCTCAGTTATACAGCTGAGCAGTTGAGGGTTAAGGGCCCAGCAGTGGCAGCTTTGACCTTCTGATCAGGAGTCCAACGTCTTAACCACTGTCTGTTAAACAACACAGTTTTTTTTAATCTGAGCTGTTTATTACTAGACTTGGATTAAGTGGAGCATCCACCATACAAGTGAATGAGTTGTTACTACTGAAATGATAACGTATTAGAACAACCATATTAATAGTAACCTATCATTTGATTTATAGCTGGCGCTATTGTCTGAGCTGCTGTTATAGAAAACTAATCAACACCTTGTCAATACCAGTGCCGTGGTACAACATGAAATAATGAACTAAACGCATGCACATGAGCTTGAACTAGTACCAGAAACAGACGAGGAAATAGCACTGGAATAGTATCAAGTGTTGTCAGAGAGTATGTGGGAGCTGACATGCGAGACGACATGGTGGTGGTAAAGTTATATACAGTTTGTAATTAGCTGGGAATGAGCTGCAGGTGTTTAGAGATCTGGTGAGAAGGAGTGCTGAGATGGAGCGTGTGGTGTTGGGGATGGGGTGGGGGGTGTTGCTGAGGCACACTAGGAGGTTGTTATACATGCTTAAAAGTTTAGCGTTATGCAAACTCCTTATCTAAATCACCACCTTTGTTCCGAACACTGCTGAGTTATTCATGGGGTTTCTGACACTTTATGACCCTGGTATTTATAAAAACAAGAATCAAAGAACAGCATAGTGCTAAAAACAGATGCCATAAATAATTGAGTCAGAGCACCTAAGTTCTAACCTCTTTTTCCCTCCAAACATGAACACTTGCAGCTCATTTACCTGCTTTATTTAAAAGAACACTCAGTCCTGAGGCACATTAAATATACGAAAAATATCTGTCATGTGCTTAGAGATTCTAGCGCAAATTTATTGGATTATTGCTGTATTTTCTTTATTCTCGTTAGACGTTATCGGTTGTCTGCCATGATGACATCACAGGGGGGACACTGCTAGTGTCCATTTGATTTTTTATAGGAGAAAAAAAAATCCAATGATGTCAAACATAAAAGTGATAATGATCAGGTTTTACTGTTAGCTCCTAAAAACAAAAGAGCAAGAACTTGAACTCAAATGTTGAGCAAATGTTGAAGTTTCAGAATGCAGTTCAACTATATGATGCAACAAGTTGCACCAAGTTACAGTAGAGACTCGGCTCAGCTAGTTAGCTATCTATGAGATCGGCAAGCCCAGTGGCACTGATCTGTTTGAGCAGAGTGTACAGATGAGAATGAGAAAGTGCTGAACAGAATAAAGGACTAAAGTGCTGCTGCAGCAACAGAGCTCTCTCTAGGTAGAGATGAAGCACGGGCTAAATCACACTGGTGACACAGGTCAAACAGGATTGTGGGTAATGTAGGAAACGGGCTGATTAGCCAAAGTGAAAATAAAACATATCATTGCAAGAAGTTTCAACTAAAAAAGTCAATTTAGAATTTTAATACAAAATACACACTGCAAAGTCTTGCCTATTTATCTGCAAGTCCAAGCATTGTTCCTGACCTCTTATGTTCTGACTACTGGTTTATTGTACCAGCTGAACTTTTGCCTTAACCTTAATTACTCTTAATTCTCAAGCATATTATCTATACAGGGACTTTTGCCTGTGCTTGTGACGTATTAAAAAAATTTCCGTACACACACCCCTAACTGTCTGTATCTGCCGCATAGAGTAATAGCTGCCATCTTGCAACTGGTATCATTTTTTTCCCTTAGCATATAGACTAGTATCACTCCACATAGGATCTGGGTAGGAGGTAGGAGCAGGCATAGGGAGAAGATGTTTAAGGTGAGCTGGTACACAGTAATACAGAAGTAACACAGAAGGTACGTTTGCTAGTTAATAAAATGTTACACACAATTGGCATTACTGAGACAAACAATGTATGTTAAGGCAAGTGTTTCATTTAAACAAGCAATTTGCAGAATGCCAAGCTGATAGCTAAAAGCTTCTTTACTTGATAGCGTCATTAGACATCATTATCGGCGCGAGAATAAAGAAGCAAACTTAGAGATCAAACATGTCATGACTGAATGAAAACATAAGGAGTAGTGAAAAATATAATTTTTGGCTGATCTCTTTCTTCAAGGTTCTTAATACTAAGTGAACAAGACACAGTGGTTGTGAAGAGACTAATTGTCCAATTAATTCAGTGCATTCCACTGAATCAGCCCGAGACAGTGATGGCTCTTACAGAAATACAGACAGACAGGACTAATTAGTGCTGAGACCTAGCTGTCTGAGATCTTTACTTTATTGAGTGCATCACCGGGTATTGATCAGGCTGTTCTTTAAAAGCTAATCAGCGCCCTACACACATGCTGTGAAAGCAGAGAGCATATTTGCTCTAGCTAGAATATATTCAGTGATTTTCCACCTACTTATTCAATTACTTATGTCTTATCCGGTGGCTAACTGAGCGAATATCGATAGTGGGGAAGATAATGGAATGAAATGTTTCTGGGTCAGTGCTGGGATCACAGCTGAGGGTGTCATGCAAATTTCGTCCTTAAATATTGAATAAAGAGGTCTTTTTTTATATGTAACATCTTGTTAATCAGGAAAAGTTCTGTGCGAAATAAAAGCATAAACAATTTCATCCCATTAATCTGCAGGACATATCCGAAAAGGATTGTTCTTTAAACATGAAACATGCTGTATGGTTTTATTTACAGGAAAACCTTTAAGGGTTCGCACAGAGGCTTTATCTTTATGCTATGCTGACAACCATGTAGAGTGTTTGGCTGTCAATCTTTTATTTAACTCAGCTCTAATGAAACTTTCCTGGCACTTGCAAGTATTTATCATAAACAGTTTCTTTCCATTTAACTCACTGAGCAAGATCTGATACTATATAAGGAATCCTCTTGAAAACATATGGCATAATATATAGGAATTAGCATAGCTCGAGTGCTATAATCAACCAAGACACTGCTGTATAGAGCCACGCTCTTTTTTTCAGCATCTCAACCCACATATAAAAATAAAGCATACATACTTCGGTCCACTCTGACGTCTACTCAACCGTCAACGTGTGTCCGTCGACATCAAAAGTCTCTAAGTCTGTTGTGGGTTTGGTGCTATTCTGGCTGCATTTATTAGCGGCTTGATTACACTGTCCACTTGTCCTCCTATCAGAAAATACAGAGCAGTGAAATCAAATTGCTGCTAATCCTCAAACATGGAGTTCAGTCGAGCAATGCTGTACACTGGGTATGATCAAAAACCAAAGTTCTCTGATATATAATGAAATGTTGACTCTGCAAGCTGTGTCTCACACACATTACTGAGATCTGATATAATATTTTGGAAAGTCTTTTGATCAACTCTCTAAAATAAAGTGGTGACATTAAATTATAATCGCAAGCAATAATTATACTGGGCACAACTGTCAACAGTTTACTGAGATTTGTTGGAACACAGATTGCAGCATTAGCCCTGTGTTCACATCCATGCTTGATGAATTTATCTTTTTTCCCTCAGTGCCGCAAACCTTTCAAATTGCATTTCCACATTTGTTAAGCTGAGCAATGCAATCAAGCACTGCTTTGAAAAGCCTGTAGAATCCTTCTTGCTGTCTTGCTCTCACACCCTCCAAGGTGAGATAGGTATTCTAATCTTACTCTCAGATGTTGTTATGTGCGGGGAATAGGAGAGAAAAAGGCATAATGAATCTGAGATGTGCAAATTTGCTCTAACAACAGTGCAAAACAGGAAATAACCAGCGGATGAGGAAAGCCTTCCATTTCTGGCATGAATGTCTCACATATTCAAAGGCACTTATTTGTAAGTACGGTAAGTTATCGAATTGTCAGTTCCAGCGACTAACCTATACATACACTTGCGTAGTAAGAGGGTGGATTTTGGGTTTGAACCCCTCCTTCCTGAAATATTGTATGAATTAAACAAATGGATAAAGGAACTTACTATGGGATCATTTTTGCCTTTGATTTCTTTAAATGTTTAAGCTTTGTGGCCCTTGATGGGCTACAGCGGGTGTGACAGATAACCAAATAATGACTAATCTTTTAAGAAAAAAAAAAAAAAACAGAAGATATGTTACACTATTGTACACCCAAACATGTGTTAGTTTGAATTTTACATCAAACATTTTAATCATTACCATAATTTGACCTTTGTGTACAAGAAGACTATATAAGTGAATTCCTTTGTTTCCAACTTTTCCCCAAACAGTTCACTGCAGCAAAAGTAAATGAGTAAATGACTCAGGAGGTCTCATTAAAAGCTTAATATTTGCCATTTCAGGAGTATATGTGTCTAACATTGTTTTCCACCATAATTGTGCTATACTGATGTCCATGAAATTTCCCCCTGGGATTAATAAAGTTCTTTGAATCTTGAATCTTGAATGAAAGGTCAACAAAGTCATCATTATGATTCTATATTCAATCGTGCCAAACGTCAAATGAACACATCCCTTAGTTTGTTTAATCAAATGTGTTTAATTTTACTGGCTAAAAGTGCTATGGTGAGAGTGTTAACTGGGTACAATTTTCTCATTTTTGTTTGAAAGCCAGCTAGATGCACTCTGAGCTCTGGGTTATCAAGGTGAAGCCTAGGAAGTACTGGAGGTTTCATTCAAGAGGAGAAAAGGGAAGGCAGATCTGGTTTTATGAGATAAAATGATGTTTACCACTATTACTTGCATGATATTTTAGTAATTTTCAGCATACCTGTCTTTAAGGTATTTCACGATAATGCTTTTAATATGTTAAGATTGGTTGACGTTAGATCATGCCTTAAATGGTTAAATAACAAATCTGTCAAATCACTGCTCCTACTGTCTGCCATCCACCCAACATGCAAGAGCACATCACACTCTCAAAAATTAAAATGTCTAGTGTACTACTAAACTAAATCATATAAAGGTGTGGTCTGATTTGAAATAAGGAAATAAGGTGTGTGGGTATGCAATTTTTGCAACGCTGTTGAGAAGTACAAAGTAAGTATTACAAACTGAGGATAGGATAGCTTAGAGAACAGTGATTAGCCATTAAAAGTGTACTAAAACAGTGTGTACTAACTCTGAATATGGTAATATCACCTGCGGGCAAGTTGGCAACATTGACTCACACAGTGTTAGAGCCAAGGCCAAAGGTAAGATGGGTATAGTAAAAATGTTTGAAATGTCAGTGCAAGAATGCCTTGGATTTCCTTCATGTGGAAATTTGCAATAAAAATCAAATGCTGTCACGGCACAAAAACACTGGTGAAGAGAATAAACAAATGTAAAAACTAGGAATGCATTGATGCAGATACTGGTATCTGGTAACCATCTGATACTGTGCTCATTTACTCATGAAAGATAACCCAATCCCGATTCCAGTTGATGCTATGTGAGATGCAGTAAGCCTAGTGTACGTTGTTGGACTAATGAACAGACAACGTGAAATTACAGCAATCTGGAGATATGTCGCGATTAATGTTGGCAATCAAAGCAAAGCAGACTGCAAACTGTGCTCTGTGAAAATATCAAGAGGAGGAACTACAGCATCTTCTTACAATACAAGTAACCTGAGAAAACATCTTAGACATAAAACTCAGCAGGAGGAGCTCATTGTGCAGCACATGACAGCAAAAGATGCAGGCTAGGTGAGAAAGAAATGCCTACAGGCAACCCTAGGTGAGTAAAAACAGCGTTCTTGGCGATCAGACACTAACAGTCACTTACAGCAAGCGATTCTGATGCAATGTAAACAAAATGTATGAAATAAATTCTTTACAAGAAGGCTTCACTTTGTTTTGAACGGAGAGAGGCGACGTCGTGATGAGGTAGGTTAGTAGCTAATGCAGCTAGCTAATACAATTCATTTAACATAGTAGCATATGTGCACGGACACACACGTGTGCACTTTTCATTGCTGGCAGAATATAACAGAGCAAAAGAAAACCTTTATTGATGCCCCTAATTAATACTAAAGACTACTTCACGTCAACTGTCAATGAAGACCTCATTCAATTATGTTTATTTATTTATTTATTTTTTCACTCATGCCTAGCTCTCGAATTAGACTTATTCCATGCTTAATTAAGCATTAAACAGTCCATAGCGCCCTCAAAACGAAATATATCACAGTAAAATGTAAATGTACCTACTCATAACTGATAACTGAAGGCTGGAGTGGCCAAAACAGATTAACACTGAAGTGTGTGGTTTCTCTATCTCCTGCCAGTAGCTCAGGAGGAGCAAATAACATGTACTTGTACTCGTACCCGATCTAAACGAATAAAAGTAAATAGAATATAAATATCTGGGCATACAGTCCACTTCAAGAATGAAAAATTTTTTTAAAGAAACATGATTTCATGAAATGCACATAGCCACAGCATATCGACACAACTATTAAAGCCGAGATTGCTTTGAAATGTGTACACAATAGTATATATCAAAGAAATGCAGAAAAATGTACAGTTAATGGAGCAAAGTGAATTTGAATGTTGCCCCAAGTGAATTCACTACCAAAATATGAGTCAAGACCTAGTTTTAAATTGCATCTTAAAAAGTTTGTAGATGTATATCAGAGATAAGCTCTTGCAGTACTTAGATGTAAGTACTACAAGAGCTTATCTCTGAGAAGGTCTCAAATGAATGTTTCCAGGATGTGAGGAGTCCACAGAATACACATGAATGAAACAGATGAAGAAAATAAGCAGGCAGAGCTAAAAAGCAGCAAATATGAAGGAGGAAATGAATGGCGAATAAAAGGAGAAAAAGAGTTTTCTTTTTCAAGAGTTGAAGTATGAGCAGTGAGCAGTATGATCCACAGTAAAGGAAGATGAAATGGAGCAATGATGACTGCCAAGGAATTAAGTCATTACAAATATACGCACAATTCAGTCCTATAGACAGCAAAAAGAAGGCTGTGTCGGCTGATTAGAATTTGTTGATCACCATTAGAGAGGAATGTACCGTTAAAAAGAAGTAGTTAGCTGTCAGTGCAAGTGAATGGAACTGTAATGAAGGGTTTTTTTGGGGTTTTTTTGCTCAAATACAGTACATCATCTCCTCTCATCGCAAGAGGTGAGGAAATATTTTGTTAGCAGTAGAAGAAAGGAAGACACTCACCGTTAAAGCTGACGTTGCGGATGTAACCCAGCAGTTCCTTGCCGTCGATGTTGCTCATGCGGGAGCAGAGTCCTGGGCTTCCGGAGCACAGGTCTCGGTGCATGCGTTGAAGAGCATGAGCCATGGCATAAACTGCATCCATCACAAACTGCACTTTCCCCTCCTGCTCGAAGCTGGAGTCCCTGCCCACCTTCTCCAAGCCTAACAGCAAGCAGGACACACAGCAAGTTACAACAATGGCGAAAACACAGAGAAACAAAAGCCGAGGCAGGTGATGATGTAGCAGAACAAAAATTGCAGAGAGGACTGGTATTAAGAAGGCGAAGGCTGAAGAAATGAACAGTTGTTGTTTCTTCCTCTGTTCCTTTGCCACTGTTTCAGTTTCTGCTGCAACATTTTCTTTAGGAAATCTCCTTCTCGGGTCTGAGACTAGTTACCTGATAATTTATTCATTTATTCCTTTTCCTGTGTTCTCACATCTTGCATCTATTGTTGAAGATAGAAAAGGACAAATAATCCTACAAGCAAAACCACGGCAAGAAAAAGTCTAATTCTGTTTTCAAATAGCACTAATCTGCTGTATATCTGCATTTTTTAGCCTGTCTCTTGGATTATTTCCAAACTGACTGCTTTGTCATTATGCTTAAGGATAAATTTCAGAAAATATTTGCATATCGGTGTGTGTGTGTGTGTGTGTGTTGATCTGTATTCTGAAGTAGAACTATGTTCTTATATCCTATTAAGCTGATTTAATTTATAAGGAGATTAGGTAAAACCAGCTTGTCAATCTTCTTGATTTTTTTTTTCTTGCACAGAACCAGTATGTTGTTATAAAAGACTTGAGTTTAAGAGTTAGACTGAGCCTAACTAAACGTGTTAGCTGTGATTGAAGAGAGTAAGCATGGATTTCTGTAAGTGAAAAGTCCTCTGAAGTTGAGGGAATGGTGTTGGTTGCTCGGTAAACTCAGACTACTCATAACCAATATCACATTATATTAGTATGAATGAATGAATGAATGAATGAATGAATATGTGCTAAGGATAAGCGCCATTATTCATCCAGTGTCTCTGTTTAAGCTTATTGTTTTTAACACAATTACTATATGAACGGGGAAGATTTAATGAAGAGATATACATGAAAAACCTGTCTAAATTTAATTATGGCAAATCACACAATGCCCTAAACAAGAGAATGTAGCGATTGTAGTGAGAGTATATTAAAGAGTTTCCTGTGTGTTGTTAATAAAAAATTGTGTACTGTAATAAGGTTTTTCATCTGCTTTGTCCACTGCTGACCTTTAAACAAGACCGATTGGTCAGAAGGTGTTTCATTTTGGATAACAGCATGGCACTGACATCATTTTATATTAATGCGCTCGTTCTACCATGTCATTATTTCTATAGTAACAATTCACTCACAGACACCTGTATGGCAGATGCTCCATATAATCTAAGACTATTAATACACAGTTTAGGCTTCGTTGAAGCTTTCTGAAACTTGAAGTTTATTTTGTTGTTGTTGTCTTATTAACTTCAAGAGAAAGAATGGATGGAAAGACTGTTTATAGCTGCTCTAACGTAAGTGATAGCAGACCTAACTTGTCTCATGGGCATTTCACAACATTAAACATGACTATAAAAGCTTCAATGCATGTCATTCTTTAATAAATGAAAAATAGTTATTGCAAATCACTGTGGTATAAGAGGATTAGAACCCTTTAGGACATGCTGTTATAGGAAAAAGATCAAATTTCCTTATCAGCATGTCCCAAAGTATTTTACTCTTTATTTATCCAAGCTGAGTTTCTTACTCTGGCTTTAGTTTACCCATAATCCTCAATATTGAAAGAGAAAAGGGACTTTGTTCATCACTTCACTGTTTGAAATATCAAATAAACAAGGAGTATGAATGGAACATGGTTCAAAGCCTATATATTGAGGAATTCAATGGGAATGTCGTTGTTAACAATTAACATTTTCTCCTCTTCAGAAGAAATATGTGAATGACAATACCTGGTCTTCTTTTACCGCATGCCAGGCTGTGGTCTACCAGTAGGATGTAAGAGATACAAGATTTTTTCATCATATTAGTGATGAGTGGTATAAAGCATGAACAACAGCTTAATCAGTGAAACTAGGATCTCAATTAGCCTTCACTTACAGAGCTGAATTCAATTTGCTGATACCACCGAGCATCTGCTTTGTCCCTTACTGCTTCTTCCGTGACCGAGCAGACGGACATTGCTCTTTCACAATTTCATTAGAAAATCAGATAAATGACAAATTAATTAAAGAGATCATCCTTTGTCAGGTGGCGTAATGGAGGCACAATGCCCACCAATAACAGGCAATTACTGGGTTGAGTTTGCTGGTTTATTTTAAGATTACAGCAGTGTGTTTTTGATGGGAGGAGGTACTTTTTGAAATAGTGTTACACTGAAAAGGACTGATTTATTAATTTATGATTAATAAATTATAGTGCATCAACACGGTTTTTGCCAAAACTAAGTAAACTAAAAGACAAAATGCTGTTGATGTTATGCATTTAGTTATACACCGAATGCATAAACAAATGTAAAATCAAGTAAATTTCAGTGCATTACTTCTCACAGACCGTCAGATTTTCAGAAATTTCCTATAGCCATTACATTAGTCATTCAATAAATTGTTTGCTAAAAGCTTTGAAACTGTCATATGAATCATAGAGCAGAAGGGTGTCAAGTACCCAAGTCCATGCATCTGCATTCAGCAAGATCTGTGGAGTACAGTCATTCTGAAATGACACAAAGCCTCTGCCATTAACATGCGACTGAAAAAGCAGAAACAATGACCCACTCAAAATGTACAAGAAAAAAAAAAACTCTTACTGAACTTAAGAACACTTTAAGGAGCGCATATGAACAGAAAAGAAAAGCCATCATTGTTGCACGGCACATCACTTCTGAGGAATATTTTCTGCTGTTTCAAAGAGTCGATGAGATGCAATCGTAAGCCGTTTACAAATCCAAATCATACACCAGAATTGTAGTCAGGGCAGGTAGAAATCAAACCCAACAGCAAACAAGCAAAGGAGACAGAGTGCTCAATAAACAAAGCAGAAATCAATACCATGAAAACCACCAAACTACTAAGGCTAAGCAATGCACAAAGGGAAAGACAATGGCAATGGCAATGGCAAGACTTCGTGAAGTGATGTGGTGAGAGTGGTGGTATTTGTGCGGTGTCTTGGGAAACATCTTTGACAATTTCTACTATATATATTCCTGAAAATGTCAGGCTTTACTGAAGTGCAATTGGTGACATATCTTGCTCATATCTTGCATTTTAAAGTCCCAAACCAAATGTGAAAAGGGAGAATATTACTGCCAAACTATAAAGAATTATAAGTTTACAATGGGAAAGGAGCTTTCACTTTGATTATCTAGATCAGCAATCTTCAAGCTTGTCTACAAAGGCCAGTGTGGTTGCAGGCTTTCATTCTAACCAGGTAGGAGTCACACCTGCTTCCACTTGCTTAATCAGTTCATCTTGGACTCCAATCAACTATTAAGTATGTCTCCTATTTGGCTGTAATGAAAGCCTGCAGCTACGCCGGCTGTTTGCAGATAAGATTGAAGACCCCTGATCTATGTAATCCACATAAGTCTCTGTCTCATCACCTGAGGTTAAAGTCACTTGCTGCATTTAAACACAAGCCTCATCATCATCATCATCATCATCATCATCATCATCATCATCACCCCACTGATCTCTGTTCACACTAATATCAGTGGGGAAATAATCACTGATTAATGCACTCAAATTTCTTGTTTATTCGGGTCGTTTTATTAGGTATTTTAAAACTCCGTCTGCTGTTCTGTGTACAGAGTGTGTAAGATGATGATATGATGGAGCAGGAGCACTGCAGATATTGTCAGAGATGGTATCTAATCACAAACTCATCTGATTAGGCTTATATCCATTTCACTATGGCATGTAACTAGCTAAATATGTGATAAAAGTGTGACATACAATAAATATATATCAAGGTTTTTAGGCATTTTTATGCAGACTGACTGCATCTGCTGCTGAGTTTGTTAAACTGGCTGCTTGCTCAGTGTGATCTTTGCAGGAAGAAGGAGAATTTGGAAATTAGTCTTAGTAAGGAATAACNACCATGTGGTTATACAAAAATAATGCATGCCAGGGTGCTGTGGGTTGCTACCACTCAGAAGTGGAATATTTTCAGCATGGTCTGAAGTGGGTTATTCTACTAATACTACATCGATTTGTCAACAACAACAACATATCATATGTCCGCAGCAGAAAAGCAGTTATTAACAGCCGATCCCTCACCAGCCTCTCTTTGATTTTCTTTCTCTTGCAGTTAATAAGACAAATAAAACTATGGCTTGTCATGTTACAGAGAAAATGGAAAGTGCAAAGTCCTCTGCCCTAAACACTCTCCTGTGCCTGGAAAGTGCTGACTGTTACAAAGCACAGACACCCGAGACTTCTTCCATAAATATTAAATATACATCTATTAACAGAAAGCTTCAGCACATCAAGGTTTTTACAGTTTGCTAAACAACAAGACGTTTTATTGTTACGCTTAGATTATGTGTACATTCAACTTCGGATTTTTGCAGTCACGTTCAAATCTCTAATGGACTGATTCTAACTCTATAAATGAAGAACAGCTGATTGTGGTTTTTAGCTTGGTGCCTGGAAGCAGGATAACACCCGGGCTGGAGTAGCAGCAGAACCGCACCGTAGCCGATAAAGCTCTGGACGTGACAGTTGCAGAAATGACAAACCCAACCATCTACTTCAATGTGAAGCATTAGGTTTCTGAACTGAAAAACTGTTGCTCAGCATTATCTGTCCATAAGAACTGGGACCATTTAGCCAGAAATATATATATATACGTATATACCAAAAGTGTGATATATAAGAAAATGCGTTTGTGTGCATGTATGTGCAAAAGGGCATGGTATAATAGACTGCTGAGGCACTGCTGTGTTGACTGAAACAATGTTAATCAGGGGAAACTGGTTGACATATTGTGTTTACTGCCTGCTTGGCTCCAGTTTATGGATCCTAACAATGTCTGTCAACCCAGTGAATCCTTTCATGGTCTCCTGAGTATGTCACTGACTCATTTGGGCAGACTTAGTTTTGTTAGCTTGATCTCTTGCCAATGGTGATCATGATGCCTCTCACTCTCACTCAGGCAGCCTTAACCGACTTGGGAATGCAGTAACTGACAATTCCTCGGAGCTCTCTTAATGACTTCCTCATCGCCTGCATTAAGAAATTAAATATTTATGGTAGCCATAAACAAACAAGTGCTCAATTATGAGAACGAGTGGCTGGTGATGCAGTGGGTTTAGAAGAGTTACTGTAGTGTATATAGTACAGGATACAGGTGGAGGATGGTGCATTTCGTTCCTCCAGGTGTATTTTCTCAATATTGTAAATTAGGCCACAGATTTGAATCTGATGGTATATGATTTCTTGGCAGTATAGGGAGTCACTTAAAGGAAAAGTACCAGGACAGTGAAATATTCCTGGAGTAAGATGCATGAGACAGAGCCCTTTTGTTTGACACCGCTTGAAGGCAGGAATACTCTCTCATCAGGACTTCATTATAAGGAGGTTCGGATAAAATGATACATTATATTACTGTAACGTGATTGTATCAATCAGGAATATCATGTATCATCATTGTAGTCAAAAAAGCAGGGTATGAATGTATTGATTATACATGAGTAATGTTTCTCGGGTTGGTAAACAGTGGCAAACGTTTTTGCTCATTTCTCTTTCTATATTGAATCATTCCTGCAGGACAGGAGAGTCGGAAGAACAAGCGTTTCAGTCATTGTTTCACTTGACAGCATACATCCATTTCTGCATGGCTCAGTGTCTTGTGATAATACTAGGAGAGAAAGAAAGTAGAGAGTGGAGAGTGAGCCATCAAATTCAGCTGAAACTGAGAGAAGGCACTGAACAAAAGATCATGCAATATTTATAGCAATTTTGTTATTTCCCCAAAAAGCATGGCTAGCGGTGTGCTTGACGAAATGCCTTAGAGTGCCCTCCACTTAGCAGTCATCTTTGGCTCACTAACAGTCCTTCCCTTGACACCCATTTTGCTCTCAAATAAAGGGCACAGAGCCATTAGAGGAAAGGCTAGTGGCCAGGACCAGAGTAAAAACACCACCGACAACAGGCAGGGTTTTTGTTTAGAGGCCTATTGATATGGAAATTTGGTGAATCAGACTCATGCTAGCAAAAAAAAACCAAAAAAGTCGCACTAAATGGGTCACATATGCCAACAGTCAATGCAAACTTTCATGTGAATATAAGAACTTTTCAGAGAATGTGTACAAATATTTCCGGCCATTAGCCTCCATATGAAAACACGGAGTTAATAGTTTTGAACAAAAGGCTACTATGCAGTGGAATAATAATGCTCAGCAGTGCATAAATCTCTAATCAAATATTTATAAACCCTGTCCAACTGTGCCTCTAGTGTATTGTCTCTCAGATATTGAATATGAATAGATATAGCCATTTGTCCACTTTTTAATGAAGCAAGGCCAAAGCCTCTGGCATTTTCCAAGTCTAGGTGTGTTGTCTGCTCAATTACTGGGATGCATAAAGTTTAAGAGATCCACTACAGGACACTATAATAAAATATCCACTCGACTGACTTAATGGAATTCTACTTTACTAACCTCCCCTAACAGCAGCCCTCGTGGTCCTGCTAGACAGGAGGCACAAATGATTATAGCATAGTGTTTTACATTACTATCTTTATTTCTTTTTGACCATATTATAATTTTTCTTAGTTAGATGCTCATTTTATAAGCAAATTCTGCCTAATTTCCTGGCAGATTGAATGGTAGAAATCGATAAAGGCAAGGAGGCTTGTGTTCCTCCTTATTTGGGTTAAAAGCAAAACATGTTGGAGTCAGATGTTGCCAGAAATATATATGCAGATGAATCCTGACCACTATCTCTCAGTAAGGATCTAATGTAAGGACAGAAAGAGTCTGATACCTGCTCTAAATTAAACTATGTACACACATGAGGGCATTAAGGCATATTTTCCACCACACATATGGAAACACTGAAGAAGGATGAGCCTTATTTGTTCATAATAACTATTTGCTTTTGACCTCGCTCCACTTATTTTTGCTCAAGTGTAAGTTTGCATCAAAGACTTATTACTCAGCATGGATTTAGCCGCATGCAAGAGCTGGACTCTGATATGTGGCCAGTGACCCAAACTGCCCGAACGGACAAATTGCACGGTATGAGGGAATTGACTGGAGAGAAAATGTACTGTACAAGTATTACAGACTTGGCATAATGTACATTAAACTGATGGATATAAAATATCCACAAGATGAATTTTCCTTTAAAATACATTAATGTGTTAAACAATGGGTAAAATAATAGTTCCTCAGATAATTTAAAAACCCATATAATGCACATATTTTACCCATAGTCATGGATATTATGCCAAATTGTCTGTTCAATCTAGATATCAAATTCTTTGACAATGACCTTCATTGGGAATTCTTAGAGGGAAATTTTATTCTAGAGAGACCTTTAATATTTGTATATCAAACATACATGACCTATCCAGCCTTTACACTGCTAATCTTTTCATCGTAATTTTGCCTTTTGATTCTTGGCTTCACTTCTTGCCCTAAATAAAGCCTAATTCATTTATTTAATCTACAAACCCTGCATCTGACACTGAGCTTTTGCAGGGTTTCTGCTGTACGGTTTCTCTGCAGTCGTTCAGGAGGACCTGCTGTGCTGCAAGCCCCAGGCTGCCCATATTACTGCGGTGTTATTAACTTTGTGTCATGGGGTTATACCTGCTCCTGCATGCAAACCATATAACTGCTCCCTATTATTTGGAAAATCTCATATAAGGTGTATACCAGTAACTCAGTCCATTGGCCTCTACTCCTTTCTCTTAAAAAAAAAAAAATGCACTCAAAATAATAATAATGTTCCAGTTTCTTGTCACGCACAACCCAGTTAACAACGTCTCTTCTAGTAAAATAAATAAATAAATAAATAAATAAATAAAGAACACTTTAATAACAGTGACGGTAAAATCAAATAAACTGAAACGTAATCTATAAGTCATTCGGAGCTAATCGAAGTAGAGATTCAAAGCCTAATGTAACACGGCTGGATTGAGCGCATTCATTACTGAACGGCAGGCAGCAAATAAAGCTTAACTGAAGGAATAACAGATGTTCGTGCTCTGAGCACACTCAGGTATATTCCATATGACAATGAGTTTGAGAGATTTTTCTCTCATCATTAGGCTTACACATCTCATAAGATTTGTCCTATTTGCAGGCATCTGGCATCTCCAATATGTGAAGGAAAGTGCTGAGTGCAATATAATAAATGCAACACTAAAGCAAAATCACACTTTCTGCTCCCTGTCAGCTCTGTGCTTCAGCTCTGAAAACACATACCAGCACCTGACATTCCAATAACGTCATATATTTATATATTTGGGCTACTTGGAATGATAACTGGCACAGACGCACACACATTTATATTCAACACACCTACACGTACACAGTAATGTAAACTCAAGCACAAGCAAGTCACGAGTGTTGAGCAGATGTTCAGAGGCTTTCTTTCTCTAATCTCTCTCTCTCTCTCTCTCTCTCTCTCTCTCTCTCTCTCTCCCTCTCTCTCAGGTGGTGTTGAACCACAGGTCTTGCTGAATCAGCTCTCTGTCCTGCTGTATGATTACTCCACAGACCTAGACAGGCTCTGATAAAAATGAATTTACCCAGTTCTCCTAAAACTCAATCTCAACCTGATAATGCAATCAGTTCGATCCACTGCTGCCTTCCTTTTGAAAAGGCTTAGAGAAGTGCTCGAAAATATTTCTTACTAGTCGAATCAAAGAAGTTATCTACGTCACTTCGCGTTATTGACACACATTTTTAAATCTAGTTGCTTAACATGTCTGGAGGCTTTGCTAAAAGTAGCTATGTCCTGAAAAAATCCCAGAATCAGCTAGGATTATTTCTTTTTTGTAGACGCGAAAGCTCCGTAGTCAGCACGTTGTAGCATTCTGCAGACTACTGCTCAATGTATCGAAGTCTTCAGTGTGTGTGCGTGTGTGTGTGTGTGTGTGTGTTTCCGCTGTATTAGCCAGACTGAATTTCACACTGTCCATTTTGTTACATGACAATAGGACATCTTTTTTTCCACACTTTAATGATCTCCTCCTGCTCGCCCCCTTTAAGGAAAAGAAGATAATAATCAGAGTATGTGCCTGTGTGCTGCTGACAGAGGCATCCATCTGCAAATGAAGTGTTCTGAGCAACTACATGTAGTTTGTAGAGAGAAATAACGATAAAGAAAAGAGACAGAGAGAGACAAGGAGAGAGAGAGAGAGACAGAGAGAGAGAGAGAGAGAGAGAGAGAGAGAGAGAGAGAGAAGCAGGGACCGCTGGGGACTGGTGTGCTGCATCCACAGCTATGTAATTATTCTTGTTATGTCAAATAACCATGCCAGAACAATAACCACACAATCACAAAAGAGCTCTGGACGTTCATTGCTCTCTACAGCGCTACTGATGCAAAAAGAAGAACAAGGGAGCAGGAGAAAGCAAGCAATTCATGTTTATAAAGAGGGGAGAGCTCACTTCTCTGCCTGGTGTGTACACTGAGCTGCAGTATTTCCCTTTTTAAACAAGAAGAACTGAAAAATGATGTTCTTTCCTTTCCTTTTTTTTTGGCCGCATGAAACACGCATGCACGGCTCCTATATGCGTGATCTGATTCTGTGTTTTCTGAAGGTGCAATGATAATTTCTAGTATTATGCAGCATAAATGAAAATAAAATACAATGGTTAAAAAAAAAATCAAATACTGACTGAGACACTGAAAACCCCGCTGATGAAGAACAGACTCATCTACAGAGACGCAGAAAATCCTACCTGCCGAAAGAGCAGAGAATATGCCGACAGAGCGAAGGAAAAAAACACACACACACTTCCTTACAGAATAGCCAAAATTCTATGAGATATAAGAATCAGATATAAGAATAGAGCTTTACAAGAAGGAACGGACATCTGAATTCAGTAACATCTCAATTCTAGATAAATTATACCTGTTAGCAGAACACAAAGAGTGCTTTACACTGTCAGCACAGTACACACACACACACACACACACACACACACACACACACACAGGTTTGTCTTACTTCCTTGACATAATCATTAATGCATGCCTACACATAAATCCATTTATTTATTTGTACATAAATCTAACCCTAACCTCAGCAAGCAAAATAATAAAGTAACAAAAATAAGAAACTGAACTTAAAAATATATATATTTGGCTTGTTTACTTTAGCTTTCATGCATAAATTATTTTTTAAACCTGCAGATCCTTTAGATATTTTTTATTACTCTGCTTGTCATTTGAATTTGTACTTTTGTGAAATATTTATTTCTATGTTTGTCACCAAGTCAGATTCCTTGTGTGTGTGAGCACACTTGGCAGTAAAGCCCTTTCTGATTATTACAAAGAAATGGATTGTCCAAAACACAGGCTAAAATATTGCACCTGGGAAAAATGTTCCAATGTTTTTCAATTCTAAAATCTATTTTTTTTTACATACTGGACTGTTGCACATTGCAGCTGATTTCAGAGGTTAAAAAAAGCTTTAAAAAGTATGTTTTAAAAAGATAAGGCATTGACTGGAGTGGGGTATAAAAATATATCTTAATTTAATTTGGGATTTTATGTAGAAGGTTTGTAAAGATATACCAGAAACTCACTCCAATGAAAATGGCTAATAATCCAGAGGCCAGAAAAAATCATGATTTATGTTTATGTTATATTACGTTAATGGTGTTGACTTTAAATAGATTTAATTGATTGTACATGTGTGCAATATACAAGAAAGGGTTAAATAAAATCTGCAGCTACTAAAAAAATAAATAAATAAAAAAAATAAAAAACAGGTCACGTGGGGACCAGCCAAATGTTCCCACAAGGTCAAAACTGTCAGATATTCCTATCCTTGTGGTCACAAACCCAGACACACACACACACACACACACACACACACACACACACACACACAGAGAGCTTATTGTTTGGTGTACCTATATATCTATTTCTTCTTTTTCTTCTTCCTTTTCTCCTTTTGCCTTGCCTTATTAGTGTTTGATTATATATATATATATATATATAATTTTGAACTCTTGTTAATTGCAGCTGTAGCAGTGTGTCCTTTTATCTGTATTTTCATTTGTTCACACACTCTGTAATATAAGCTTAGGGAATACAAATGTGACAGGATACGAATGTAAAAGGAATGCACTTGAACCTGAGATAAACTCTGCTGCACCTCAGAGAACAAACCTGAGCTAAAGACATCTTACCCTATTTTGACATTCTCCCATTAGTGGATCTGTCCACAGTATAGAGGAGGTGCAGAAGACAGTGTTTTCAGCCCCAGCCTTCTCTCTCTGCATTCAGGTTTACTCACTCCCTAATTCCAGTGTATTTTTGCCTGCATCGGGTTTCTATCGTGTAATAAAACTGCCGATTACAGTGCGTCTACCTTACACTATTTTTGTAGCTATATTTTTTCACACTGAGATAATAGATAAAAGGAATGGACTCCAACAATGGCTTATCAGCTCATTGATAAGACAGACTGCTACTAGGTGTACAAAACTCTGCCGGCAATTTGAGGTGCATAAAGTGAAAGCAGTTCGATTTCAGTTTGACGAATTCCTGCTCTAATACCGCTCCCTGTTTGCTGTAAACTATTGCGCCATCCCTATATACAGCTATTAGACCAAGCATATTGTCATATTCAGACAGTATCCATGATCCTGAAGTCTTTTTGTTGTGTTGAGGCTATGCAGTTTTTTAGTGGAAGGCTATGGCACGATATTGTCCAAACAGTGCTATGTACTTTTTAACGATGGCTGAAATTGAACTACTGCCACTCAGACAAATAGTCTCATAAATCTGTAGCCGACTGAACTTCTTGTGTAACATAAGATGGAAAAATGATGCAGACAAAACCTGCAATTACAAAGAGTGACTAAGCCTGCAAATAAAGAAATAATAATTTATGTACTCATTAGAGTCACTAGAGCAGTACTTAGTCTAGTTCATTCAGATCTCAGTGTGATGAATTTTCCTACCCTGAAGGATTCACACAACGAGAAAGAAAACTTTCCAATCGATATTCGCGTTTATAAGACAGAAGGCAAAGGCAATAATCTGCTCTTACCTGTGCACTTCTTGGGGCTGCCAGGGCGCTTGCCGTGCATTCCCAACTTGCATCCAAAGTTTTCCTCCCAGAATTCAGCAAACCACACGTTCCTCCTGTTGTTAGACAAGCTGCGACTTCTGAAATACCTGTCAAAAGCTGGGGAAGAGTGTTAGGGCTACTGGAACATATGAAAAAGGCCCAACAACATAAATACTGCGCATTAAACAAATACATTCATTACAGTACATCTCCCAAAAAATATGACATTCATTGCTCATCTTGTAATCATGAAACCTGCTTCCTAAACTAGATAAAATCACAACATAAAGGTTTATGAAGGTTTTAGTCATAATTTATGAAGGTCAGAATTTCTACGATTAATCTGACATCATTGTACCTTCCACTGAAGCTCTTTTAGGCAGAATAGTAATGGCTCCCTCAGCCACTTTCTCCTGCAGGTGTACAGGGGAAATCTTCGAGCCCCAGCTGTCTGAGCCCACCCAGAGAAAGTGATTTGTCTGATTGTTTCGCTTAGCAGCATCAAGAACACGTCTGAAAAGTAGACAACACAGGACTAATGTTTGCTACAGTTTAAGCAACGTTCTGCAGTTTTCTAAAACACATTCAGAGTCCAAAAGAACACTCACGAACTGCCTTTATTACAACACTGATCTAAGATTTGAAATAATGTATCTGAAAACCAGTTTATTCATTTAGTCATTCATCTTCAGTAATTGCTTTATCCAAGAACTGGATGTTCTGGGCCACATGCACACACACACAGTTTTTAGGTGCAATTTAGAGTCATCAGTTCAACAGTACCACCATCTTTTTCAGAGGTGGGAGGAAAACTGGAGAAACAAAGGAGATCGTACTGGAGCTGTAGCGATCTGGAGCTGTAAGGTGGCAATCATACTCGCTCCACCACCATGCTGCCTGATGTTTTATTCAGTCAATATTGATTACTCAAGAATATATATATAGTCTAAAATGATTGTGATGCTCTCAATATCAAGAGATAACTCTCGTGTTCCTCCACACATATCCCTGCTTGGGCCATGTGTATTGGTGATTTAAAGATGAACTTTTTAATTAAGATTTCCAATATCTTGCGCACCTTGTTAAGCATGTCTGCAGTGAACTGCTGGCCAATAACTAAAGAAAGACTTAAGGAAGGGGAATACTATAACTGAGAGGTGTACCTTATGTCGTCCTCATTTGCGAACATGATAATGGCACGAGCATTGGGAGTCTCGAGCAGTCGTGAGATGATCTTGTTGAACTCTCCAGGCCTGGGTTCTCTGGGGATCTTCAGAGATTGTGCAATGCACACACCACCTGAGGGAGAAAGAGGCAGAGGAGGTATAAAGAGAGGGGAAGAGAGAGATAGAAAGAGAGAGAAAGAGAGAGAGACACAGAGAGAGAATAGAAAAAGTGGGTAAATGAGAGAGAATGATGTGCACAGGAAAGTGAGGGTGGAGGCAGACAGGAGGTTGTGAGGGAGTGTAGGAGGAAGAGAGAAGGGTAGATAATGGAATGTTGAGAATGAAATTGTGTAAGATGAGAGGCGTAGAGAGTGACAGCCACAGACAGGAAGAAAGGATGAAAGAGATATAGAAACAGGGACGGAGAAAGACAAAGAGACAGGAAGGAGACGTGTGAACAGAGCGAGAGAGAGAAAAAGGGACAGGGACAACCTCGCCATCTGATTCCATCATAACAAGGACACCAGGCAATCCAAATTAGATACAGAGGAAGATGAACAAACATATACGGTGTTGTCTTTGCTATCCACAATAAATGTGTTTAGATTCAAATAACATCTGATAATGCCACCTTGCCCAAGGTGTTTGGGAACATAAGAAATATTAACACAGCCTAATGCAATTCTGACAGACTGAAACTCTACTTTAAAACATTTTTAAGATACAGAGAACATTCACAGATATCCTTTACAGCATTTAAATGCAGCATATCCATATCAATAAGGGTGTGTTAAAGCTCCCAGTTACTATACTCTCTTTTAAAAATGTTTCAAACAAGCAAACAACTATATGGATGCTTGTGTAAGGAAATCATAATGTACTGTATTTCACAAAAGTTAGAAAAGTAGCACTGCTATGTCACTTTTCAATGACAATATATATATATGTACAAGATCGCGCTGCCTTGTGTCAAGAGATGTTTACATTTAAATTACGATGCCATGTCCGCCATGGAAAGTCCACCGCCAAGCCACTAGAGGGCACCCTCCCAATTTCTTCCTTTGTCTTCCCTCTTATTTCCTACATTTGTGCACACCTGTCTTGTGCCCTGATTCCGCTATAAATGTTCTGTGTTTTCCTGCATTATTAGCTGCTTGTTTGTTACTGTGTATAGTTTGTACTGCTATGGAGTTATTGTCTTGCTAGTTTTGGCTCTTGTTCTATTTTTCTAGTGTTTGGTTGAATAACGGTTGTCTGCATTTGCATCCAGCTCCACATCGTTACATATACAGTAACTTTTAATGTATTTCAGTAGGAATGTGCCAGTTAATGGTACCCTATTCAGCGATTTGATTAATTTATATCACAGAAACCTGGATAGAAAATTACTGTGGTATCACCTTTTAATGTTAATGGGATGCAGTGTTGTTCTTTTTCTCATCTATGTTGCAAAAAAATACCCTATTAGCTATGATTGGCTAGTAGTTCTTAGCTATTAGTGGTTCAATGATTGGGTAGGACATAGTTTACATCAATGCAGAAGTCATGTTAAAAGAATAAAACCAGTGGCCATCCATAGAGGCAGGTGGGGCAGAGCCACAAGATCAACAAATGCTAATCTTCATAAACTCCTCAATCACAACTCCATTTAAATTCCACTGAAATGTTAAATAGTAATTACCTCTTTTGGGTGATCAATGATTTTTTTTTTAGAAATGTTGCCATTTGATAGATATAAACCATTGATTTGTGCAAGCATTAGCTTCATAGATTTGTTACACCTACTGGTTAAATATGTGATTTACAACAAGAGAGGCCCACTGGAGTAGGAACTACGCTGCCCTATGCTCAGGGGAGAGCACTGCTAATCAGAGCGTTTCCAAAATGGGCTAGGTTTAAATATACTCCATGGCCACTTAGATCTTATAATCAGAACTAAATCTAATAAATTTCCCCAAAACAAAGGCAAAGTGTAAGTGTATACGGTGTGTCTATGATGTACAGAACCATTTCTATTGTATGATATATTTCAAAGATTGGGAGAGGTAAAGGAGGGTTATGGAGTGGATAATGTCCAGACATCAGACATATGTGTGCACCATGGTGAACTTGTTAGATACACAAAAGCTGAGAAAAAATATATATATCTCCTGTTTCCAATGCCCATATTATCTGAGCTAGTTTCAGGTCTTTTGTGTGGTTTTTAAGATGTAGTTGGGCTAAAGATTTTGCTGAAACCTGGCAACACTGATTAACAGCAATGAGAACACACCTACTGTGCTCAACACAGTTGAACAAAGGTATGTCTAAAAATGCTCAACACGAGCTGCTAGACAGTGTGCTCTCAACTCTCAGCTGCCAAAAATTCACTAGATCATAACCTATAGCAACTGTCAAGTGTGACAGACTCTCAACTTAATTTAGTTTGCTGTTATGCTGTTATTGTCCTGCCACACCAAAATCTGTGGTAACAAACCGCTGCTGAGCAGAACTTCAGCAACTTTACACATTATTATATTGTGACAAATACCTTTTTGTGGGTATACATCTCAACTTATTTGTGGGTTGTTTAATCAGTTTTACTTTGCTGTTATGTTCTGCATTATTTTCGGTCCTGTCACCTGATCTGTTATAATGTGTGTGTGCTTGTGCTTCTGGCCGTCTGTTCTGTGGAATACACTGCAGTGAAGCCACGTGCGTTCACACCAGTTGGGGCGGCGAACCTCTTGCCTAGAGCAGCGAAATGTCTATGGCACAGCTGTTCATGCTCACACTTCTGTTTCCTTCTACATTCCCGTCTAAACTATTAACATTTACTAGAGATTATGATCTTTTTAAAATGGATTTTTATCCCAGCTTTAATAACCAAAAGTAATCAGAGCCATAACAATTAAAGAGTCAAATATAAAATTTGAGAAGTAGCTGTGATTTTGAGATGGTTGGGATGTTGCTAATCTGTGCCAATGCACCAATGTGACTCACGTTTGAAAATGAGATGGCCATGATGACAATAAAACACCATGTTGTGTGTCAATAGCAGCATATTATAGCCTGTTATTATAGCTGATTATTAGTGCATCAAATAATAAAAAATAGTGCTTTCAAATTACATTATGTAATGAAAGACATTTTCAGCCAATGCCCACTTAAAAAAATTAATAAAATAAAATTAAATAAAACAAAATCAGGGAAATCGTTAACAGTTATAAAACATAGATACTGTCTGGAACATAAAATGTATTTTTATTCTTACATTTGTATTACTAATGGAAACACTCTCTCTCTCCATTTTCTCCAAAAACACTCTCTCGCTCCTATTTACTACTCATTTTTCCTTATTTCTTCCCTGATCTGGAGACAGGACAATCTTCAGTGTTAAAGATAAGGCCACAATAACTCTCCATCTTCTCCCTAACACTCGATTACACCGTTAGCTTTACACTGTCTGCTTTAAACACTCATCTCACCACTGAAGCCTCTCTGCTTGTTAAAAGTCCATTTAATGAACAGCTGTGAGGTCTCCATTCTTCCAGTGCAATTGTACTGCCCCTTTAGTGGTTGCTTTTTCTCAGCCAGTGATTACGCTGAATAGATAGCCACCTTTCAAAGATAACAACCAATCTGTGTGTCTATGCATGCTCATCTGCCAGTGTTATTCTTCTTTGTTTTTCATCTCGGTCATTATGCAAGAGGGTCCGTATTACAGCTGTAATGCATAAACCCAGTTACGATGTGTGATATGGTCCATTGGGATTTTTGGACTAAACAAAAAGTAATTTGTATAATCTAGTTGTATGAATGGACTGCTTGCGATCCAATCCTCGGTTATGGCCTCGATAAGCTGCTGCCACATGTCTCACCCACTTATTTTAACTTGCGAGGCACATCCCTAAGCCTGAGTGTCACTCGTCACTGTTTTTATATCTGCTTATGTAACTCAAATGTGCACATGTAGCTGTGAGGCTCCACCACAATGCCATATGACAGAGCGATATCAGTGTCACAACATGTGCAACAGTGCTGGAAGCATATTGTTCTGTATGAGCATGCATGCCACAGCCAACTATCTGCAAACAGCCTACTGAGAACCTACACAGAAGCAGAACCAATCTTGGCCTCCTCAAGTCAAGCATGTTTCTCCTAATTTCCCATGAGCCTGAACGAGTTGACAATGTCCACACTTGAACACACAGTTGCAAGGTTTACAATTCAATGAGTTATGAGTAATTCTAAATTTGATTAAGGGTCATGCAATTAGGAAACTTGCCTCATTCATTGGTAGGCAAATAATTGTGCCTTGTGTGAGAGTCAGCGTTGAAAAATACTTTAACTGATTACTCCCTCTCACTCCGACTCTCTCAGTAGCTGCTTAATCCTGGTCAGGGTTGAAGTGGAGCCGGAGCCAATCCCAGGAACACTGAGTGAAAGGCAGGAGGGACACCAGTTCATCACTGAACACCATGCACACCCACATTCACACGCTCATTCAAACCTACAGGAAATTTAGTGTAGACAATCAGTCTACCAGTGAGGAAACCAGGAGCAAACTGGAGAAGCCGGAGGAAACCCATGTGAACATGCACAGAAACTCCACACAGACAGTAACCCAAGCTCAGAAGCAAACCCAGGACCTGGGAACAGAGAGGCGGCAATGCTTTCCACTGTGTCTCCGTGTGGTTAGATTGTTGCTCTTTCAGCTGCATCCAGCAGGTCGCCACAGCGGATCATTGGTCTGCATGTTTGATTTGGCGCAACTCTCCCAATTTATCCGGTACCAGCACTGGGACGGGCACTGAGAGTACATTCCCAGTGGCTGCATTGGTTCCCTGCCCGGGAATCAAACCCTGGCCCGTGGCATTCTTAGCCACTAGACCACCAGGGTCGCAACCGTTTAGTTTGGTAAATATGCTGATATTAATATATTTTATTGCAAGAACATAATACGTGGTAATACATGGTTCTGAAGAGACCACTGCTTAATGACATGTATGGTAATCAAAATCATCTTTAATAACCCTGGAGCAATGACAGTTTAGGACAGCCTGTACATTTGCTTTTTCTAAAAGCGATGTGCAAGTTTACACAGTTTTATACTGTTGGTAGGAAATATTTCATCATTTTTGCCTTTAACAGACATAAACGATTCATGATGATTTCACTTGATACACAGAAGCGACCTTGTTTTTTTTTTTCGTGATGCTGAAGGTCATCAGATAAGAGGCCAAATATTTCAACACTATCAACCAAAATCACACGTCAATACATGTCACAGTGGCAACCGTCTGGTAGTTATTCTGTTTTACCAAGCATGTTGTTTGCTTGTTTTTTACAGTACAGTGTGGCAGAAACAAGACACACTTCTGGAAAAACAAGAAATTTGCTACAAGATGATCTCTTGTCTTTCACAGGCACACACAAAATAGCCATCTTGCAAAAGCTTGTTAGGCAGCGTGGGAGCAAAGGCCTTTGTGTTTAGCATGTAAACAGCAGCAACCATTCACTAGCGTAACCTGCACAAACCAGCGCACAAACACGCTTACCACATCGTACGCTGTCCAAATTTCGTTTTATGCAACACACATTTTTTTATGCAACATAAAAAAAAACACACACAAGCAGAGGCTCAAATGATTATACAAACATTCCTGTGCTAAGTGAACCATATTTCATATTGAAGAACACGCCCACACGATGTGTTACATCCAGATACAGCACAACAGATAGCATTACATACCATTTCCAAGAAACCGGAGATTTTTAGCTTCTTGTAAAGTGCTAAATGATAATCAAAAGAACCTTCTTCTTCTTCTTCTTCTTCTTTTGGCTTTTCCCTTCAGGGGTTGCCACAGCGAATCATCACTCTCCAACTATCCCTATCTTCTGCATCCTCAACACTTGCACCCACTAGCTTCATATCCT
>CM074953.1:14992943-15015885 GCA_037577455.1 Pangasius macronema | reverse complement strand
TGATAGTGTGAGAGAAGCAGTGAAAGCTTTCAGTACCTGCTTCTTCTATTGTTTTTATATATCAGAATGCGCTGTCATGAAGTACTCAATCAGGAATTATTGCAGATCACAGATCAGTTTTTAATTCTGCCACAAGAGACTTCAAAATCTCATCCACTAAAGCATAAAGTATGCATCATGATAATATAAACTTGTGAGGAAAACATTTGCTCTGACATACAGCCTCAATTATAGAAGATCACACCAGCATTTTATATGCAACTGCATTTTTCTATGCCACAATCACATCATTGCTTTATTTGGGGTTATCAGGGAAGTATTTAAGAACTTGCCAAAAGGCCTCAAGGCCACACTTTCCTTAACAGCCAGAGAAAGGTATAAAGTAATCCATCTTCATCTAAAATTTATTTCCAACTACTCTGTGTTCTCACCAACATTGTCTGATGAATACTTAATGTTATAGCAATTCCAAACCATTCCAATTTAGAGGTTTACACAAGAAGTCACTGTTTTCATTAACAAGCAGAGTACAGAAAAATAATTTGGATGTGTGTGTGTGTGTGTGTGTGTGTGTAGGGGGGATGTTGGTTGTCAGTGTTGCTGATCTGTGATTATGCTCATGAATCAGAATCCCGACTCTTACAACCTGGGATCTTGCAGAATTTATTGTAAATTAGTTTTCCCTCTCACACGACTGCTACTCTGTGTACACAGATGATATTATATGTTGCAGGCTTTCCTATGTTCAGGTCCTTTCCCCAACCCCCCGATCTAAACAAAGACACTGAATTTGAAGAAGGCTATCAACAAGGATATCAGTGAGCATGGTACAACTAAATTCTCACCTACAGACCTGGCTCAATGGGCACAAAGGCTGACTCGTTGTCACAGCAGCTCAATGGCCCGCTTGGACACAACCCCAAAAGGTCCTGAATGAAACATATGTCCCTAATGCAGTGAGTGCATACCTCATCTAACGTGTTTGGGTTTGATGCATTTTTAAGAAAAAGGGTTCCTCCAGCGTTCTTTGGAGGTTTACTGAGTCGAGCTTTCTCAATTATTGTTTCTGAAAGGGACACCATGTATTGTAGAGAACCCTTAGAGGTTCAGTGTAGAGCCCTACATTAACAAGGCGTACTATGCTAACTGCAATTGCAGTGACACAGATGTGTAGCGCGTCAGTAAATTTTTGCTAAGGATGATGTAGTACTGTAAGTGGATAACATGGAAAGTGAATACAAGGTTTCAAAGGGAATTTTTAGTGTACAACTACAGAAGACCCACCAGAGTTTCCAGTCTTCCAAAATTATTTAGACTCAATCTTGAATTGGTCTCAACCCCATTTTACACCTGGGGTCTCATTTATCAAACTGAGCGTAGAACAAGTTCTACATTAACAGTAGGAACCATCAGTACTCACAAATATAGATATATCTATAGAAGTCGAGCAAAACAAAACTGCTTTATTTGGTACTTTTTCAAGTAGTTTGTCTAATAAATACACACATTTAAATTACATTTTGAAACCCTGTGAAGGCATAAAAATTCCTCATTTGTGTTGTCTTTTCCACTACCTGCTTTGGAAGTGCAATGTATTGGAGTGTGAGCAATATGCAGGCAGGTAAATGTGTCATTATTTGACTGGTAGTTGGTTGGGAAATGCCTGTCTCGGATTCCTCTTTGAAATGTGCCATGGCTGAAAACTCTCCTTAAAAATACATTCTTCTCTACATGAGCCAAATTTGCACTTTGTTGTGATCAACAAAATCAGTAAGTACTCTCTCTCAATTATGCTAGAAGCTCCTTACAATCAATGTGCCCACTACTACACTATTCAGTCACTATTTTTACCACTAGTAGTTTCCACGTACGCATGGTCAGGAGTGTGTCTCCATGCACAAAAAAATCTTGGTAAAGCACTTTCTATGCATAGAAATGTGCACGGTTCTACAGTATGCCCTGCCTATTACACTTTGCTACACAGAATATTTGTTTTCATGTCAGTGCATAGAATCCAGACTGTGCAAGGGTCAACAGTGTCTACTATAATCTGGACCTAATAAAAGGCTTGTTTCAGTAAAGCAGTCACTGAGTTCTCTTTATTCATGCTGCAGTGCAGCTGCAGTGATATCGCACCTGATAGTGGTATTGGAAGCTTTCACCACATCTTCCTTTATCAGTCTGAGTTAATCCTTTGTGCACAACATAAGTGTGGGAGGCCCTGATTTCTGAGCGAGTCGATTTCAGCTCTGCATACATTATCAAACTATGAGAAATATGTTGCTTTTTCATCACCGCAGGCACATTGTCAGTAGACCTGCTTAGAAATTAATGGGTGAGCTTTCAGTTTTTCCATTCAGACGTTTTCCTCTTACACTCTCTTTTTTTTTCCCCACCTCCTTTTTTTTCTATTTCCTTTTCTCTGATGTTGACTAAACAAATACAGGCGGTGTATAAAAAGAAAAGGAACGAATAGAGGAACTTTGAGGGCACATCACTCCATGAAATTGTCTGGGACAATGTCACCACATGAGCTGTTCAAGCGGTGTTGATAACGGGTTGTGATGAATGTGATGAACATACACTTAAATTGGTAATCAAAGGCAGATATATTTACTGACTGAGACGAGCAGAGCAGGTGTTTATTGCTGTTGCTTTAGCAGATATTGGATATATCTTGTGTATACTTAGGGGTATTAACTGCTAAAAACATTTTCTATCAAAATCATAACTTGGTGGTGAAAATGAAGTACGTTTACAATACATACTCAGTTATTCTAGTGTGACATAAGTGGGGAAAGTTTAATATCTGCTTCGTACATTGTTTTCACGTAAGAATGCACTTGTCATTAAGTGCCTAATCAGGAATTCTTGCGACTGACAGATCAGTTGTGAATTCTGCTTTCAAAGCACTCCCCCCAAAACATAAAGTACACAATGCAACACAAAGTGCAATCACTTAATACAAATCATTTGTTCTGTTTTCGAGAAAGCAAACTGTTTTCTGCAACTGATCAGGAAAACATCATTCTCTGGGGTCCTCAAGAAAGACTAAGTACAAAGTATACGGTGCTGTCCTCATATAGATTGGCGGGCTTCCCAAATCTAAGGTTAAAAAGAGATATTTCAGGAGAGTAACACTTCCATTAACAACTAGAGAGGCATAAAGTAATCCATCTTCATCTAAAATTTATCTGCAACTACTCTCACCAATGTCGTCTGATGAATACTTAATGCTATAGCAATTCCTAACCCTTCCAATTCCGAGCTTTGCTCAAGAAGTCATGGTGCTCTTTAATAGTGTATAGAAATATTGTTCTTGCTTTATAGCTGGATTTAAAAACATAATGGCCTTTGTGCTGCAGTTTCAGCTGCACAGACACAAGCGCATAACCACTAGTTCTTTTTACATATACGTGTAAAACATTTCCATCAGACTGTATGCATATGACACGCCCCAATTTCCCCTTATACACAGTTCATTTGCATGAAACATGCCCTAATTTAGGCAAGATTTCTGGCAGTGAGGCAATAAATAGAAAGCATTTAGCAGATAGTTAACCAAGATCAGAGGAAAGGAGTAAATTAAGCAGGGGAACATTTTCTCAGTGCAGCTGAGTTAGAGGTGCTTGTGTCTGTGGTTCCTGAAAAGAATTTTTTTTGCATCCAGGATAGACACCAGATCTACGGGGAACCTGCCCAGGGTGAAATGCTCTTACCCTGAAAGATGAATAAATGAATGAATGAAGGAATGAATGAATGAATGAAAATCAACTGTTAACACAGTTTCAATGAAGGAAAGCAATCCTTTGTTTTTACTTAAATGTATCATATGACTTAGGCTTTTATTACTTTTCCATACTTGAATAGGTCAGGCCAGGTGTATTATTCATAAATATTACAAACGAAAATTTTTGTACAAGCTCCCTGCTTGTTCAGTTGTGATTATTAATGCTGTTTGGTTTTTATTGTTATTACTTACACTACTCTACTTTCTATACTTGCTATAAAAACAATGCTGATTTTGATCATTAAACTGCAAACAAATCCTTGTTCAGGTTTTAAAATGATATGCACAAATCTACTAATTTTGATCGCAAGATACGGCAAAGATGAAATGGATATGATATGTCTGTATCGCTCTTCTTAGTCAAGTGGTTTTGCTCAAAGAAAACCTGGTGAGCAACTTCAGTCCTATTTGCAGCCAACTCACCAAACTGGCCTTTTCCTGTTTTTTTGATATTGCCACATGCTGATTACTGATCTGAATGACACAGTGGAACACCAATCAGTCTGAATGTATTCAAATCCAATTCAACTGCAAATGACACAATTAGCTCGAGTGTCATTTTAGAAAACTAAAAAAAAGAGAAAAACTTCACGCTTTCCCTACTAATTAATGTCTAATGCTGTATTGTGGCATTTTTGAGAAGTATTGAAAAAGCTAGAGTTCTTGTCTGAGCGCAGAGGGAGGCCTTACAGCCGTCTATACCTTCAGAGAAGCTGTAATGATTTCTGGGGACTAACAATGACATGACTGCAATTTTCAGTTCATTTATTTACTAGAATCATTCGTTTTGTTGTGTTTAATTTCTGCCAGTATGGTAGTAATAGTCACATTTCATTAAGTTTTGGCTGAGAGACATCAATGACTCTCAGCTCAATCACAGCCTACACATTAGCTGGCATTGATTTACACTTTGACACATTTATCATGCAGCCCGTTCCCACAAGTGTGCTGAGATTCTGATCTGGGAGAAGATAGGTCAGTGAACTAGATAGCTACAGCTGTGTGTGCCCATTAAAACAGAAAAATCATTTATAAAAGCGCTGAAATGGCAGAAGAAGCACAAGCAGATTTGGTCATGCATTCACTGTCAGTGGAGAAATAAGTGGATATCATTGGAATGACACGTCAACAGTACCATCAGCAGTTTTTACACAAGAGAATGAGCAGTCTGGATTGCCTTGTGATGTTTGTGGTCCACTGGATGACTGGGATTTCCAAATGTTGATTTGTTTTTCATACTAAATATTCATAGGTGATGATTGAAAGCCTCTTCTTTTTTAAGGTGGTCGTGCGTTAAGGCAGCATAAGGTATGACGTCCACTCTGTGATGTGTTTGATTTAAATTGTCTTCTCAGCAGCCTAAAAAGGCTGAGAACTACAATGCATGGCTCATCGCTATCTAAACTGTACAGAGGGAATAGAGAATATGTTCCATCAGCTTCAGAGTTAAACAACAACAACAATACAAAGCAGCTATATGATCAGGTTTAGCAAAGAAATCCTTAATTAAAATCAGGAGAATGTACCAGAAGTTGCTATTGGAAAATAATACTAATAACAAACTTTTTTTTTTAGCAACAAAAGTCATTTGATAAGAACAGTGAGATGTAGCACAGAAATGTCAGCATAAAGATTAAAGTAACTGATTTTCTTTTCAGACATACTGTAACTGTATAACCTTGCTCATTTTTGAGGTATATATGTCCATAAAATCAGGCTTCCCTTGACCAATACTGTTCTTGCAGCTGCTGATAATATGTTCTGCCAACTCAAGCCCACATGAGGGTAGAGCTGATATACAACTGATATACAAAGCAACACTACAGTAAAACTGCTGTAGAGACTTATTCCACCAAGCACAATTCAAGCACTTTAATCATTTAAATACTTGAAAATGCCAACGGTGAAAATCTGCTCAGCGCAGCCTGAAATTGTTCATATCATCTGCCGAGTTTAGAGTTCCACCATACGAAAGCATGCATGTGTAAAGGTACTGCTAAACAACCAATCAGCAAGCTCGCTGATAGACAAATCAGATGTGGAAATGTCTATTGAGTTGAATGACTGAATTTAGAAATGTTGTTTCCAGTAACGAAGCAGGCTTCCACTTTCCAAAGTGAGTGTTATTGAACTTGTGGTATGTCAGAGCATGTCATACTTTCAGAACTCTTTCTACCATATAACAAAAACTGACACTGAAAAGCTCATTTTGAGTTTTTTTTTTTTCAGCAACATCTGTGACAACTCTTACCTTGGCCGTCAAAAGCATAGATAATGGAAAAACATTTCAGATGTGTGTGTGATCAGTGAGTCAGTGCGTCTGTGTGTCATACGCTGAGAAAAAAGGCAACCTGTAGTCCTTGCTGATGCAAAGGTCAAAGCCCATTTTTCCTTTTGATGTAACACTAGCCTTTTTAAGCATACTTTGAAAAATAAAAGTGTTACCCTTGAACCCTAGCTAATATAGCCAGGGATAAGTAAGCACTCTGCATGGTACCTAAAGCAACTTTATATTACAAAGGATGTTAGATTTTTCTGCTGTAATGTGATACTGTACGTACAGAACTCATGCTCTACTTCCACTTGTTTGAAAAGAGGTTAAACAGCTTATATATTTCTGCAGGCTATGGTGCGAGGCTAGCGGGGACCAGTTAAGCCTATTAATAACCGCCAGTATTGTCAGCGGACAGGTGCAATCTTGTCCAGCTCACTGGATACTAAAGACAAATGGCCCTTAAGGTAAGTGCTACTGTAACACACCGAGTGCATATGATTGCCATTTTACCTGGTTCCTTTATGCATGAAGTGCAATGCAATGACACTTAACAGGCTCATTGGTTTAATGGACCTCTGTCTGGCCCATTAAGACATCGTTCACAGTGGATGGATCCTTAAAACACCCTGTAACACATTGAAACAAACCTCGTATAGATGGCAATTTAGCGCTTTCCCTCAAAGGCGCAGATTTGAGTTATGACTCTGTAATACAAGGAGCTAGGAGAGAGAGAGAGAGAGAGAGAGAGAGAGAGAGAGAGCTCAGGCTCTGCACATTTTCCCATTCTTCCCATATCACATTCTTTTTTTCTCTCTTCACCAATTTTAACATGTGCTCATCTCTTGTGTCTCTACACCCGTTCTTAGATTTGGATTCCTCTGTTTAATTTGGTTCGATCTGTAGAAAGGCTAACATTGCTCTGAATACTTATACTAACAAGACCATTTCAGGCACTGGAACTTTAGCTTGAGATTAGAGCTGCACCTCTGCACTATCTAGCCTCTTTGTTTCACTTAGCCAAAGTGGAATGAGAGGAAAACATGCTAAAGAGGAATTTAAATTGCACATCAATGTCTCAATGTCTCTCTCTGCTACAGAGGAAAAGGTTGGAGCATTATAACCTGGCCAACTGCAGCATTTACCAAACAAAACCAGCTTAGTATAAGAAAACATTAAGTTTGTTTCATTTGGTAAATGGTGCAGGTGAAATTAAAGCTAAGCATAGCTTACCACAGCAATGTGACCCTTTTTCAAACATCACCCACTATTATTATTATTATTACTATTATTATTTTAAATATTTTAAATAAAGATAAGTGCAAAGGTTTGACTACACTTATGAAAAGGTGAAGAAAGTCAAAATTATTTCACCAACAAGACAATTAAATAATTTATGTCTATCCTTTGCCTTTATTACTGTCTTCATCATTGCTTTTGTTTGATTCTCTCAGTTGTAGCATGTTTTGCTATGAAATGTAATATACAGTAAGTCTAAACAAGGCTAAACAAGTACAACATTAATCTGGATTTGAAGACAATTTTAGATCTACAGAGTGTTCCTACTGTTCTCTGGAACACATCTCTCACCAGCTGAGCTGCAAGTGATCCTTAGGATTTACAGCGGGCCAGCCTCAGCTGAGGAAAGTACTTAAGATGGGTTACAGTGCTTCAGCATAGTACTGGGAGCCTAATTACCATTCAAGGGAGGTGCTTTCTTTTGGTTTTGAGTCTCCAGAGAGAATTTATTTCTATTCTGAGATCGGTGCACGAACCCTTTTCAAGAATTCAGTAACTTGCACTTCCAGAAAATAATTTAGGCCACAGTTCCAGGAACTATTTTAAAATTTTTGGATCCAGAGTGGAGCAGAATCTCAAATTATATACCTAGTTACTATTCTAGAGGATGCTGACTGTACATACAGTTGAGGGTCTTTACACACAAAAATAGAAACAATTGTTGTAGAGTAGAAATGTACTATGTTTGCTGAACAAATAAACATTAAAGGATTTGGATGCTTCTAGCACTAACCTGTCGTCTTTTGCGTTACGGAAGGGAGCAGCTTGTAGCAGATACTTAAAAACTTAAAAAGCGATGGGGTTAAAAGTTCATCTGTGGTGCTGCTTCAGTCTCTGTCTCAAAAGCGTAAATGTTAATGAAGCTTGCATAAAGATTAAAAATATACATAATGCAACACACACATTTGATAAACATCAGACAGAAAAAAAAACACACACACAATTATTTATGGGTTAATGTTCTTTATCTCTTGATAGAAAAAATATTGGTGTGTGTGTGTGTGTGTGTGTGTGTGTGTGTATATATATGTACGTATGTACATATGTATGTATGTATGTGTATACAGTACTGTGCAAAAGTCTTAGGCGCATGCAAAGAAATGCTGCAGAGAAAAGATGCCTTCAAAAATAATTAAATTAAATGTTTCTACATTTAAAAAAATACTATAAAGAGCAGTAAACAGTGCTTTCTTTACTGACATACAAACATTTTTCTGTAACATTTAATTTTGGAAAACTAATGTTTGGAAATCTAAAATTGGTTTGTACTGAATTACTAATGTAGGAGTCATAAAAGAAAAATCTATAACAAAGTTCGTACTAAAAGAATAGGGTGCCTATATATATATATATATCCACAGAGGATATAGACGGTGGCACCTACAGTTCCTAGTTGGCTTAAATGAGCATCCACAGATACACTTTTATTTATTTTCTATTTATTTCATTTTGCTATTATATTCAGTTGTAGGAAATGTATTTAATTCTGGCCCAACACCTTTTTTTGCATCAATGAGTCCCTTGTCTGTATGTGTTTTTAGTGAAATTCAAGAATACACTGGTAATATATAATACACTGGTAATATATTTCAAAGCATCTATAAGGAAACCATCCTCTGTCTCTTTCTCTAATGGCAGTAGTCACTGAGTGCATGTTGTTTTTAGCACGTCATATAGACAGGTAGGTAAAATTTGATACCGAGCTATGCACTGCACACTTTAAAGCATAAATCTACATTCCTGCAATACCTACAGAGTGATACTGTTTACATCCCCACCACCCCATGTGGTTAAGTAAGACAACATCCTTTTTTTTTTTCAGAAATTGTTCATCTAATTTAGCACATGGGAGGGGTTGCTACAGAAACTATTTGACTGGGAGTCAATCTCTACATGGAGAGAAAAGACAAGGTGTAAGCAACTAGATAAAATACTTCAAAGGTAGAATTGGATGATGAAGAAGGTCTGAAATATTTCACCTAATAGGATTACCCTGCTCCAAAAATTATTATTTGCAGCTGTCCCTCCTACACGGTAGTTAGCCGTTCTGCAAATTCAGAAAGAATGGAGGTTCAAATGAGGTGGTTCTGTGGCTGAGCTTCAAGACTGAGCTTCATCTTTCTTTAACATTATGCAAATGCATTCTTAATCCATGACAGCTTATCCCAGCCAATGAGGTCAGTGCCTTTGCATCTAAGGGTAAGATTTCCACTCTACCAGTAGCTTTTTACACGATTCTCCACAGAATATTCCATTACTGCCTCCCCCTCAATGGGACGTAATTTCTTTCTGGCAGTTAAGAGCTCATTAAGTCTTGTAAATGGGAGGGGGGAGACTGGGGGTGATTTCAAGTCTCCTCCAGGTCTGCGAGGAGTTTGAATGACACACACTGCTCTCAGTTACCTGCATATTGCAGGTATGGCTAATTGATTCTGAGTCAGACATTACACAATATTCAGATGTGCAAAGTAGGAGAGAGATATCCAGCTATGAGATTCAGGGCTGTCATGCAAGAGATACAGAACTGAATATGAATGGTAAAGCATTGTAACATGGAGAGCATAATGAGAACAAAATCATCCTAACATTTACTTCTAAGTGACACTTCAGAAAAATTGGGTATAAATGGATTACGTTAACTGACGTAACGATCATAGGAATTAGATCAGATAGCTTATTAGGAGGAAACTTGAAGAGAAAGGTGCTGTGAATATAGAATGAAAGGCTGCTAATATACATACCTCTTTCATACAAACGTGAAATACCACCGTCTTGTCATGCTGATCAAGTGGCCAAAAACTCTCTTTACAGAAGCCTTGTTTATTTCATTATCTGTTCCAAAGACTAAGTGCATATGTAACTGACCTCTAAGGCTGGATAGAAGATTACACAGCATTTAAAGGTCTCCAAATGGCCAGCTAAAGACAGAATGGTAGCCTCAATTTAGCTCAATTCAACATTTCCTCAATATGTATTATCTCTCTCAATTTCATTAATGTGACCTGTCTGTTAGGGGGCTATTTGACTTTAAGAGTAATACGTAAATGAACAGGCTTACTGTGGGAAATAGCTTAGTGGACAGTCTGACTGGATGGTATTTCTTCAGTTCAAAATTGTATAATACCTGGAAGCAACACTGGCAAGTAGAAAAAAATTATACAGGCAGGAAGCTGATTTGATTTTGAATTAAGAATATTATCCCAGTATTCACAATTCCATTTTCAGTCACGCACAGTGTTTAAAAGTAACGCAGACAGCATGAAGTTCGTTTTGAATAGCCCAGTCAGGTTGGCCGATTTTGTACAACATTACAACTGGCTGTGCTCTTTAGGGGTCGTAAACAACTTCAGAGACTAAAATTTTAGTCAGTATTTCCGGTGCCTTTCTATTTTTTGCTATTTTGACCAGGTCAAACAAATCAGCAAATTCCCAAACTCACAGAAAGCCCTTTCACAATATCAATTAGGTCAGACAGGTTCCATGTACTGAGCTGAGCTTTAAAGGCAACAAATCCTCACTGGATTAAATCATTGATATGTATGTATGTATGTATGTATGTATGTATCTATGTATGTATGCATGTATGTATGTGTCTATGTATGTATGTATGTATGTATGTATGTATGTATCTATGTATGTATGCATGTATGTATGTGTCTATGTATGTATGTATGTATGCATGTATGTTTGTGTCTATGTATGTATGTATGTATGGATGTATGTATGTATGTATGTATGTATGTATGTATGTATGGATGGATGGATGGATGGATGTATGTGTCTATGTATCTATGTATGTATGTATGTATGTATGTATGTATGTATGCATGTATGTATGTGTCTATGTATGTATGTATGCATGTATGTATGTATGTATGTATGTATGCATGTATGTATGTGTCTATGTATGTATGTATGCATGTATGTATGTATGTATGTATGTATGTATGTATGTATGGATGGATGGATGGATGGATGTATGTATCTATGTATGTGTCTATGTATGTATGTATGTATGTATGTATGTATGTATGTATCTATGTATGTATGGATGGATGTATGAAGCTCAATTTGACACTCCAAGGATTCATAAACCAGAAATTGACTTACTAGTATTGAACATATGATTAAGTAATTGCCTCCTAACTGCAGAAATGCCATTTAAACATTTTAACTGTACTGAACTTGAAGGATTTTTTATGTGTGAACAATTTCAACAAGTTGTTTTGATGAAGGACAAGCAACAGAAAAAGATGAGAGACTTATAAGCTATTGGTCCTGTGCAAGGTCACAGTCTTATCACCAGCCATCCAATTCACTTTCCACATTCTGTCTAAGTTTGTATCCTGGCACATAACACTCAAACAGCAGGAAAGAATGTTGCCATTTCTACAGGCATATAACAAGATAAATCATGTCACATGTCACATGTCACATCTCAGAATGACACGTTGCACTTTTTCAAATCAGACCCACTTTCTGACATGCAGGACAGGAGTAAGAATGCCTGAGGTTGCCAAATCTGCAAATGTGTGTGACTTGTTCGACTTGTTTACTGACCAGCAAAATCATCACAATTTCAAACATCAAGTAAAAAACACTAAAATAGGCACCCATGAATACAACGTGAATTACACACTCCTCCCCTCACTTTAATAACAGCAACATTCCTGTCAGAAAACCTGCTGCTCCAAATAAAACAGGCTAACATGTCCCTGTGTTCCATCATACAGAGTGTCCCTGATGTATTCTGCTTGGACATGAAGCACAACAGCAACCTCAAAGCCTGATCAACAACTAATGATGCTAAGTTACATTCATCCAGATGTGAAACTTGTTGACATTGAACAGTAAGTTTTGACAGATTTTTCTGAACAGGGAGCTAGTAAAATATATAGAGATGGGACAGCTAGCTCCTGAGCACTGAGATCGATAAAGCAATCTAAAAGGTATACAATTCACTCAATTACATTCACGTCATATATTAGAGTATAATAGATATGGACGTGTGTAGCTCCACCAAACCAAGGACACTTGGTTGCAAGTGTGTAATTTCCACACGTTCCTTCCAACATTTACTTTGTTCACATACAGTATCATTCATTAATCTTCGCATTCATCATCACAGGGGCAACTTTAGTTGCACTGATCCTACAATAAGCATGTGGTAGGGAGATGGGTGGAAACCGGAGAGCAGAGGGAACTCATGCAGACACTGGTAGAACATGCAGAGCTCCACACGGACAGTAACCCAAGCTCAGGATTTAAGTGGAGACCCTGGAGCTGTGAGGAAACAATGTTACCTGCTGTGCAGCCTTGGAGATATTCTGTACTGTATGCTATATTTAACTTATTGACATTGACATTGTTCCTTAACTGTCTGCAATAATCAGTGCTTCTTTATATCAAAAAAATTAGGGTTTGGTATCTTTTTATAGCTAGTTTCATCATCAGATAAATTTTACTCTTGAGAAAGAAGAGAAGGCCAGTTTCTGACTAAGAAAAAAGCTACTTTTGAGCAAAGCATGAAACCTCTTTCATGGAGCATGTCATATTATCCTTTGATGTACCTTTGATGAGCACTGCAGATTTCACCAAAACAGATTTCATCACCTACACTAGATACACACACATACGCACACACACTTAATAAGCCGGGAGGTACAGTATAAACTGTTAATCGCTCACATAGATGGCTCAGCTTATGAATTTTAATTCCATAATTACAACTTAATTAATGCACCGGCCTTGTGTCTACAAGAGTGCAAGCATGGTACACGGCAATAATAAATCAATCACACAGCACAATGGGAGCATAATTTCATTATGATGACCTCTCTTGGCAAACAGTTGTGTGTGCACAGGGGATTGGTTGGCAAGTCCATTTCCAAACCTGTCCGCATAATTATGTTCACATGCATCATTAAGGTCCTGTCTTTTTTCCTAATAGATTACAATACTGTGTAAATGTGACAAGCCCTGGTTTTGTGTCAACTTCACTCTGATACACTATTTGAATGATGTGTACAAGAGAAAAAGGTTATCACTGATTAGTGAGAATGCGTTTTAAAAACTAAGAAAGGAAGAAAGAAGAGATTTTAGAGTTTTTGTTAGTAGAGCAAGATACCAAACTACATAGTTCAACCATTAAACTCCAAGGATCCATTGGCTTATATTCCAACATATCTGCCCGATTAGATTTAGTTACTAAACACTTAGTTACTAAATAATTCACTGTCAATATTGAATAATATGCTTCAAGATTAGGAACGATAATCTGGGATTTAAACGACTTTTTTTGTTAGTACCTTCCAGACAACTGTAGAAATGCCACCTATACTTATCTCTTGTTGGCAAAATGGCAAAAAAGAAATATAAGCACTATTGCAGATGAGCTAAGTTTGCATTTAACTTATGAGGCAGAGGGTTTTCATCTCCTTTTATTGGTTTCAGGGAATGCAAGCTGCATGAAGCTGCAGCGTTTAAGACATGCCCTTATAAAAAGGGCCTATGCATCACTCTAAAGTGTCTGACCTAATTTACAGCTTCCCTCTATTAAAACAACAAATGTTCTATCAACTCCCAGTCACCTCTTCGCATTTATTCAGTTTCTACAATCCCTTGTGTCATCACTGTTCACTATCCAGCAAGTACAGACAATGTTGCCTACCATCAGATTCAAACCCAAACTACACCTGACAGTTGCTCCAAGGACACTGACTCTGAAAGAAATTCTTCTACCTGAAGCGAACTGAAGCCTAATAATAAATTTCTAATGAAACCATATCAACTCAATGTGACATGATATTACAGCCATTTTGGAGCTGCTAATTTGACACTATGGCAGATAGCAAAGATATCCTGAACTTGTATGAACATGTACAGTTATACTCAGTAACTGCTTCACATACCAGTTTCACGACTTATCTGGACAAAGGCCTCGACACCGCTCTCGCCATAGTTGCCCTCTGAGGCCAGTGTGGAGACGTAGTTCCATCCCATGGCCATGACAATGTCCAGCATAGCCTGGGCTTGGTAAGAGTCAGGCGGCACCACACGAGAGAAGAAGTCATAGCGGGTGTTATCACTCAGCTCTGGGGCAGTTGATGCATAGCTGATCTGAGGAATCTGTGAAGAAGTAAGACAGAGTTGTTAGAAGTCTCAGTAACTTTGTAGGAAAGGTAATGTTGGTACTCCAGTGCCAAAACCATAATGAAGCTTTACCAAGCCAAACTGAGAGATCTATATCAAATACCAATATTATGGGACCTACTGCTGCATTAGGAAACCAATACTTGCTGTCCTGTAGATAAAAATCAATACTAATACTAAACTTCCCACTGTGTGAATGTTTGTGGATGTTTGAACTTGAATCCATCAGACACATATAACATAACAACATCATGTAAGTGAGAAGAGGGATGCAGGAGGTGGGGGGCTCTGGCGTGTACTGAGGCAGGGTGGATAATGGTTCTTTGGAGGCAATTGATGGCCTGATTGATTTCTCTTCAGCCAAAAGGCCAGGCTGTCGGCCAGAACCCCAGAGGCTGAGCTCATCGGCATTCGGTGAGAGACAGAGATGCTCAGAGAGCCTGCCAGCCATACAAATGACACTCGCTGCTGGTCACACAGGTACAGCAGTAGTCTCTCAGCCTCAACTATAAATTGCAAGATTTTGAATATAGATGCCAGAGATCAGCCTGTGAACTGTCAACCGTGTGTGCATAGATCTGTGTGTGAATCTGAGGTTGGAATGGAAGGTGCTGGCATGTAGCAGAGAAGGTTGAGTTCTCCTGAAGATGTTGCAAATGAAATGTGCCAAGATTAGACTTGACATAAACAGAATTTTCATTCAAATAGAAGTCAATGGGATAAGGCAATTTAACAGGTGGGGAGAAAAAAAATGTATACACTCATTGTAGCCTAAATCAGAAATGTTTGGTTCAATGGAAAATACACATGTAGCTTTCCATGCAAAGCAACACTAATTTGTGTTGGTAGAAATGAATCTGTACTCACTGAAAGTGCCTGTCAAACATCCTGTCAGGCTTCATAAATTATTTCTTATCTAAAAGAGGATGTCTAAGCTTGAGTGAGTGATCATTGAAATCTCAATTTGCATTATTTTGCTACATCTCAAGGATATTATAGCACGCTTAGAGTCAAGAATATCAGTGGTAAGTAAACCCTACATGCAAAATAAGGCCTTTAATTTGCCAACAGTGCCAAACATACTGTATATGGCCCACTTACAATACAGGCTAATAACAATATATCACAATGGGCTAATTACAGCAGCACAGAATATGTTGTGACAAATTGGCTCATTATTAGCATAAGGAAACCACCTGACTGTAGTTTTGCTACTACAGGACTGCAGTGGATACAGGTGATACATCATGCACTAATTCTGTAGTGCTACCATGGCCATCCAGATGTTTTCATTCTGGATGGTAGACAGAGGATGGGGACACTGGGAAAGGTAGGAAAGATCCTTTAGGTTCTTACATATAACTTACAATGTGAAGTTCAGGTCATAGTACACATAACCCATTAAACCTTTACATACTTACATAACTTTATATCCATCACAGCAAGTTGGAGTCTGTTTTAAAAACTAAGCTGCTTGAACGTAAAGCATGTCCTCACTGTCTAAGCATTTGTTTACATGCTGGCATCTCTTTTGTCTTAACTCAGATGCTCACAGTTCTTTGTTTTTGTCCCCATAATGGAGCTGTCAGATGTAGATAAGCAACTCGATCTGATAGATTACATTAAGACAGTACTAATTAACCTCCCAGGCAACCTCTTTATTTAAAAGACTACCTCCAAGAGGCATGCACACAAACATCTTTGCACAGAGGGAAGTTTATACTCTTTCAGTATTTTAACCCCCCACCCCCCAACACCCCTCTTCATTAAAAACGTAAGAGCGATATGGTTAAATTTTTAAAAAAAAATCAATATTGACAGACCAAATTAATACAAAATTCTAAAAAAAAAAGTGTAATAATAGTAATTCTTTACAAATATTTTATAAAGGATAGAGCAATATAGATACCTTCTGGGAATAGAGGAGTAGCACACAGTGGGTAAACACGTCGCTCTGCCATTATGTCGCTAGAATCTGCTCATAATATATTAGTGTGCTTTTTCATAGCATGTAATTTTAAAAAAATCAGCTACTGATGTAGTGATGCCATTCATGCAGCATCATCAAATGTGCCCCTGTCCCAGGAGATACAACCCTAATCCTGTCATGGCTGTTCCTGCTTTGGTCCACCTTAATCTTGTCTGTGATGTCATTAATCTCTGTGTATAATTACTGTGTGGAAGTGGAGCTCAGTGGTTAAGACTTTGGCCTCCTGATCGGAAGGTTGAGAGTTCAAGTCCCAGCACCGCCAAGCTGCCACTGTTGGGCCCTTGAGCAAGGCCCTTAACCCTCAACTGCTCAGTTGTATACATGAGATAACTGTAAGTCGCTCAGGATAAGGGCGTCTGCCAAATGCCATAAAAGTAAATGTAGTTAGTCCTGTTTGTACCATTGCCTGTTTTTCCAGTATTTACCAGTAGGCTTAGCTGTGTTCCCAGTTTCTCTTGTTTCCTGTTTCTTCATGTTCAAGCCTCATTTGTTTTCTTTTGCTTGTTGGCCAGTTTTATTTTTTTATTAATATATTATTTTTTATTTATTTTTATTACACTGTGTTTTGACAGTGTGTAATAAAAATAAACAGTGTTTGAGCCCATTCAGAGTTTGGAGCCCATTCTGTTTGTTAAGGGCACAATGCCCTAATAAGCATATGTTAGGTTTGAGTCCAACCAACTCTGCCTTCTAGGTGTGGCAGCTATTTCCTTGGAAACCTTTTTTTTTTCTTCCACAGCTGCTGCTTCAGTGTCCAATACTCAGGACTGGCTTGGATAAAGTGTAGAAAAATCAAATGAGATGTGTCTTTAGTACGTATGGGATAAAGTGTGGAAAAAGCAAGTGAGGTGTTTCTTCTGGACACAGGCCTTGTTCTCTCCATGAAAAACACTGAATGTGGTGAATCATTTAGGTCATTTCAACCTTCAATAATTGATTATGTCAGATATGGAGCCATCGCCGCCAGAATGAATTACCTATTGCCCTGATTTCTCTACAGTTTTGTAAGAAATTCTCATTCAGCCTGGTACTGCACTTCTCAAACACACTGCATGTGTGAACTGCCGCTGGTGTGCCATTTTCAACTTCACACCTCCATCTGAAAGCATGTGCACTCCGGAGGCTACTGTCTGAGCTGAAGTGTGGAGCCATGCATTTGGTGCTATCTGTGTCTCTCACCTCCAATTCATATGGGAAACTTTGCACCTGCATTAGGCGTCTGAGATAATTTTAGATGTTTTGCGGGTGTCTTGGGGAAGAAAAAAAAAAGTGACGTACATAGTGATGTAAGTGGCATTTGCAGATGGAGCAAATATATCTGCTTACATCCTGTTTGAGGAGATAACACTGCACTTCATGATAAATGTAATTCATGCTGGTTTTTAAGATTGAGCAAATCCATTTACTGACACATTCAGACCTCATAAAACATAAACCCAAGCAGATAAAATAAGTAATGGCAGAGAGAATACCTCGCCCTAGTCCTAGTCCTCATTATTGTTGGCATTTACCTCTAAACCGGAAAAATGTTCCATGGAGCTATAAACTAATTATAAAGTGTTTTCTCTTCACACATGTAGACTCTCACTAATACTGTTAGCAAATGCACTAATCCAAAAATTGTTGCTTGTTCTCTGTTTTTACTGAGGTCCACTTTTTCCTGTTCATTAATTCTCAGTGGAGAGCCCCTTTAACATCTATTCTGCAGTAAGACTCACCAGGGCATCAGAGAGATAGAAGGTTTGAAGTCCTATATCTTCCACTCTTATGTGGTCATCAGACGAGCGATTCCCTAGTACTGACAAAAAAATAAAACAATCCTAGCCAACATGTCTCCTTCTCTCACCCCAGCCAAGTCATGCCTTTTAGTAGGTGTTTCACATTTGAAGTTCTTCTAATCAGCAACACAATAATCCAGTTACAGTAAGCCGCTTTTGCCAACTCCATGTTCCCTCCCGCAGTGCATGGCCAAGGTAAATTTCAAAGTGTCACAGCTTGGGGAGTCGAATAATTATTTCTCTAATTTAAACATCAAAAAGACTACTGAAAATAATCACATCAAAGAATTGGGGTACAATTGGTTGATTGGTAGACGTACTAATAATGCTAACCCAAATGAGGGAATGGGTTTTAAGATAGTGATAATTAGCCAAAGGCCTGAAGGATCAGTATATTTCACTGAAATTCTGTCAGCAGGAAGGAACAAACAAGATTTGCCTTTTTTGTTTTTTGTTTTTTCTCAAAGGCAAGGCTGGCGATTTAGAGATGGCATTAGCATAAGTCTCCCTGGCGGGCACAACAGAAAGATATCTGCCAAGCCAAACTTTTTTTTTTTTGGTTGTCTGCAATAGGCTGTATGCTGTGAACACTGATGCAAGAGCCACAAAATGGTTCTTCATGGCTCTTAGCTGGAAAAGCACAGAGAATGGTGACATGGTATCTCACTAGATGAGTTACAGGCCATCAATTCTCTTATTTCAATAATTCAGATATAATTTCAAGGGTTACATTTACATGGGAACAAAGCCTTCTTATTGCAGACTGAAAAAAATGTTTGGATATTCCCATAGCTTTAAGGAATTACATGAAATCACTTTTTTCTTCATTACAATGTTCATACAGTATATGTATTACTAATACATAGTGTTTAGTATATCATATATAATGTTATATAAAATATCATATATGCATAGTATGTAATATATCAGTCCTAATGGTGACATGATTTCCGTGTGCATGTCTATGGGTACCACTAATGAAAATGCACACTCTCAGGAAAAAAGGTACTAAAACGTGCATTTATGGTACCTTCAAGGATGCATCTTTTGTACATTTTCTATGTACCTTTAAGGCTTTACTCTCAAAACTAATTAAAGACATGTCTATGGTCTTTACGGTTCAATTATGCAACCTAAATCCTTTTAAAGGTAAACTACTTTTGTTTTTCTAGGTGACTGATACATACTAAATATATTATATTACATATAAGGGTTCAAAATATGTAACCTTTTTTAGTTTAGTAATTTTTTTTTTCTAAGACTGTAAAGCTCACTCTCTTTTGTGCTTAATATGAATATGAAGTCACTTCTCTTCTCTGCTTTGTTTGGTTTGGCACCTCTACTACTTTTCTACTTTGTTTGGAAGAAATCAATTGTCCATTCCTGGCATGTACAGTGTGTCGGCTCACACAACCAAGCACTGACTAATTACTCTAGATAGTCTTAATCATGGGGAACAACATGGGTACATGTATAATTGGCAAGGCCAGAGAACAAAGCCCCAAGACAGCTGAGTGACAGACTATATCATTAGGGTGAGAAAGTGCTGATGTCTAAAGAAAACCCAAAGGACTATTCCTTACAGTGCTGTTTGAGTCTCTAACTGCTAAACCAGTAGGTGGCATACATTCCAGAGAGATATGACTCATTACAGACAAACCTTGTGTGTATGTGACTTTCATATTGCCTTTAATTATAACTGTGATATCCTCCATTGGGATTCTAGCATATGCAGCCTTTGTTGACTCAGTGCACTGTTCAGGTGTTAATCGCACTTATTACTGACACCCCAATGTTTCAACCACAAGAATATTCCACTAAATATCCCTCCATGCACTATACATATATCGCTCCTGCAGTCAGTGGATGGAACAACTCGGTGTAGAGAAACCACGGTAAAGCACTTTGTCACACCAGAAGTCCACTCAATGTGATCTAATGCCCCCTACCTTTAGATGCCTAATGGAGGAGGATTTATGTTAGACATCTTGGCCTGAACAAATATTTTTTGTGCTAGTCAATGGCTCTCTGGCTCCCTTTAAGACAGACATTTATCTAAGCTACACACTTGAAAACTATTTTGCTTCTCCATCTTCAATCACTTTCTAATTATCAGTAAAGGGGACCCCCGCTGCTACCTATACATCACGAGGAAAATCTGTGCACTTCTACTAGCCCACAGTATTTCCACAAGATACGAGGGTCAGAGTCAACTGGAAACGTGAATGGCAACTAAAGCACTGTCTTCAAGCATCATCTTCACACTCTTTTCTTCACATTATGCAAGCCATGAATAACATACAAAAAAGCAAATGCACAAAATGTTTTATGCTTTAATGCCATAACACACAAAAAAACCTGAGATAACAATGAGCTTGGTACATTAACGACAAAAGAGGCACGGTGAACCTCATGCTTAGCTAGGCAGACACTTGTGATATTTGGTTGGCATTTACACATAGCCCCTGGATAAGGAAGAAAAGCACAACAGAGAAAGGAAGAAAGAAGACAACAATTAAGGTAACTATTAACCCTGCTGCCGCCGTCAAATTCACACAGGGTTATGTAAGATGCGTAGGGCATGAGACAGTGCCATCCATCACCAGCCTGCAAATTATCACCACATTCTTACACATTTATGTGTTTGTAAAAAGCAAAGTAAAAAGATTACATCTTCCTGTGCTACATATTAAGGGAAAAGTCTACAGTTTAAAAAGGGTCCACTGATAACGAACAAATCACTTTAATAACTCTGGCATTCATTCAACGTGCACAAAGAGCACAGCACACCCTCATGTTTATGCTCAAGTGACAAATGTGAACATTAATGAAAAAATGATGAGGGGGAAGAAGCATAAATGCAATACGTGCTTTCAGGAACAGAAGTCTAAACAGCAGAGGGATGCTGTGGGATTTATCTTTAAACAGAAGCCACATTATAGCACAGCATGGAAATATTCTGCTTCACAATTAAGCTACTTTATAAAACACTTCCTGAGAACTTGAATTTGTAATTGTAGATATATTCTGTCCATCTATACATGTTATAAAACAGGTCCTCCAGTCGAAAGCAGTTGGTGTAGTTGGTGACAGACACATCACACACCATGCAGCTGTTGATTTTCAGGTGGTTCTACAACAAATTCAGCCTCCACACACACACACACACTCACACACAGACATACACATTTTCACAGTGAGCCTAAGTGACATCCTGATTTGATCTGTACCTGAGAGGGCATCTAGTTGTCCATATGCCTGAGTGTTATTCTTGATAGATGAGCATAATGGAATCAGAGAATTGAGAAATGAGACAAGACGGAAAATGTCACAGTTAATCAGCGTATCGCTGACTGAGTGAAGTGTGCTGTCCTCTGGGGATAGCTCGTCACCCACTGACCAATCGTGTTAAAAAAAAAGTCAAGCTATAAAAAACACGATAACTTCATGTCAGAATGAAGATGATTAAATTAGGGATTAATAAATAGGCTTCATTTGCATCGAGTGAATTAATATTAGAGACTGTCAGATGCCTCATTTACTAAGCACAAGTATCTTGTGACATTACGAGCCAAAAAGGAGACTTTTTATGTCATTGAACACAGCAAAATCACTTAAAGCTTCAAAACATGATTCCAGAATTCAGATGAAACTGAGGAAGAAAGAAATAGCTTCATGCATTGCACTGCAAATTATTACAACACTTTTGTTAAGATTTTAGAGGTGTGTGTGTCACCTTCTCAATGTTCCTCCAGGAGCTACATCTACCCTGAATCTACATTGTAGTCACTCATTCTATTTCACACCTCCAGTTACCTGTACCAGTTACCTGTATCTGTATCTGTATCTGTATCTGTTTAGTGCTCATATTATTTGAACGATTAACTGTATTTGGATTGTGGTATTTGTATTGAGTGTGTGTGGTCTAGACTGGAAGGGTTTTGTTTTTGAACCCTACCATTATGTCCATGGACACACTAAAAATAAGTAAACAAAATGCAGGAAAAAGTTAAATAAAAAACCAAACGTTTAATATTACTGCTCGTTGTTTTGAAATAAGTTGACGACTTGAACTTTTCAAGGGTCCTACTTCACTCGAGTCCATGATCAGTCTCAATCAGCCACCCTGTGGTACTTTCTAGAAAGTGTTCTATCTGTTGTGACTGAGTAAGCTAGGGAGCTATCTTTGAAAACAATGATGCCTTTCCCACATTTAGAAAAAAGACTGATGGCAACAATGAGCCACCTAATAATAATAATTTATCAGATTTACTTCAGTTTGTTACATTCCAGAAAGATCAGTTGATGACAATGACACTGACAATAGAGCAAACATATTCATGAACAAAAGGTGTCTTTGTACCACAAGCTTCATTAAACTAAACTCAGCTTTATTGTCATTGCACAGAGCCAATGAAATGCAGTTTTTCACACGTCCCAGCTTGCTAGGAAACTGGGGTCAGAGCACAGGGTCAGCCATGTTACAGCACCCCTGGAGCACAAGTGGTTACAGCCTTGCCCAAGTGCCCAACAGCAGCAGCTTGACAGTGCTAGTGCTTGAACCCCCAACCTTCCCCTCAGTAACCCAGAGCCTTAACCATTCAGCCACCACTGCCCATGTGAACACCCCCACTGAGTATGAAATTTGAAAGTATGAAAGT
>CM074953.1:14959085-14977920 GCA_037577455.1 Pangasius macronema | reverse complement strand
CCGAGACTCGAACCCACGACCTTCAGGTTCACCTTCGGGTTACAAGTCCAACTCTCAGACCATTAGGCCACGACTGCTCCCTTAATAAGAGCTTGTAGTAACACGCTATGTAAAGAATGTCTTAGTAATATTACTGCTTTTTTTTTTTTTTTATAAAAAACATTAGATTCAGTTCAGAAACTAATGTGGTATTTAGGTATTGCTGCCAATGCAAAAAAGGAATTGCCCAAGAGAATGCAAGCCCATCACGCGCACTGACGACAGATGCACAAATATTAGTATCGATGGAGACGACGTACCTTAAAAGAGGAGCAATCCCAAGGGTACGGGTATTAAATCGACTGGGTCTGCCAGTGAAATCTCATCTATATATGCATACACAAACACAGGCTTTTCAAGTCAAGCGATCGATTTATCTTTGCAGGTGTTAGTCTTAGGGAAGTGCTGTATCTTGTATAATTTTTCACACAGTCAGTTTTACGAAACGATTGTCATACCTTTTGCAGTACTTGACAATTAGAATCAGCAACTGCACTCATTAGCACAGACTCAGGGGATATGTGGAGCTGGGAAAGATTGCCTCAGCGGATATAATTAATTTTGCATGCTAATCCAGATTTTACATCCAAGAGGACTGTCAATTTACAGAAGCACCTAAGTGTGCAACATCAGATATCTATTGTATCAAAGTTGCTTGGCCAGACGAGTCCTTTAGAGTTGCTAATAGCCACAGTGTAGTGTAGGAGACACTAATTAAGGATTCTTATGATCTTAGCTCTACTTGCTTTATGAGTTAGAAAATTGAGCAAGCTGATGAAAAGACCAATGTTATTTTCAATTATAGCGATTAGATATAGATTTCACTCCTTTGTGTATTTTTCTCTTCATTGCATTGCACTGGGTTTGAATAATATGATTTTAGGATTGACCTAAACTGGAGATATGACAATTTATAAGCTTGCACAAAGGTATTTTTTCCTAGTCCTAGTTTGAAATATGGCAAGAAGAGTGGTTTCGAGGTGACTTTACATTACACGGTGATACAAATGTCGGAAATAGTTTACCTTTAATGCCTTATAAGCTCTGTATAAATCTCACAGCCTTGCCTCAAAACCATCAGGTAAAAAAATGATGAGACCTTTGATACCACTCACACCCATCTATTGCTTAAATATTTTATCACACCACATACTGAATGAAGCGTGCCAGGGCAGTTCAGTATCTTATCAGTCATGCGACCTTTGCCAAATTCTCTGACTGGTTCAATTTCACTCAATAAGCTTTTTCTGTTAAGGGGATATTCTGTGTCACTCGCCTTCCCAAGTCTGCCCTCCTGAGCCTGACGACACACAATTCGCACAAAGGCTTCAACTGGGCTACACTAAGCTACATTCTTAAAAGTCATTCAAAATGCTTTGCAACATCATTCTGTAAAATAGGTTTTTTTTACGGATTACAAATGGTATTCATTCATTCAGACCCTGCTGACCATATAAGTCCAACAGAGGCCTCCTGTGCTTCACCAGATCATCACGTATTATTTGATCTCATTAAAATTATGTGAATAGAAGTGTGTAAATAGACAATACGTATAGACGGTATGTTTTTAATTTAAAAAAAAAAAGTAGCATATGCTTCATTGACAGCTTCAGTAACATGGGCAAACATGAGTTAACCTCTCCTTCCTTCCTCCACTAGAGCTGAGGTGGTGTATTGATTAAGACTGCAATGCGACGCTTCATTCAATCCTGGGAAACTGGGAGTGGCAATACCACCCTGCTAGATAAATCTGGCAATTGTCCCATTTTATGAAAAAGAGCACACAATAATGCATGTACTCTTCATGCAGCCTTATCTTTACTTCTTGATCATCTCATATCCTGACCCATAACTGCATCCTATCTCAAGGTGTATGTTGTTTATTGCGCTCTGATTTGCTCATGCTCTCATAAATATAAACCATACAGGGTGGATGAAATAGGCTTTTCATCCGCCCCTTCAGGTAAAGACTGGCACCACAGGGAGCATTACAAATCTAAATGACTCAATCAGCTTATTCAGGCTCTTTTCCTTTCTTCTCGTTTCACTTTTGTGACTTTTGCCGTTTTTAAAATGTAAATATACAGTATAAATGGACCCAGTGACAGCGGGTCGTGATTTTGAACGGGAGGACTAAAAATTTCGACTACCTATCAGTAACTTGGCAATGTTTTATGAAACCATTCTGGTTGAGTCTTATAGAATGAGGTCTCATCATAGGCGTAGAACTATTACACATGCACATAGGAACTGGGAATAAAACCAGATATGAATGCATTGTTTGAATTGAACAGGTAATATGTTCTAATATACAGTATATAAGATAAATACAGATATGACTAGGAGGCATGCTTTCAGCACTGCCAGCTCTTTCCTTCGAATAACACAGAACATACATTTCTATCATTTCTCCCTTCATGTTTGCTTAGACTATATATTTCTAATTACACCTCCAAAAGCATTTTGGAAAATCCGTGATGGACAAAGTAATCCCCCTTTCGTGTTTATTAGACCTGCAACTGTATTTCACATGCACCTTCTCCATCACTTCTGGTGATGTGGTATGGGCATGTTAGAGAAGTGGCCTTAAATACATTTAGCCTCAATGAATACAAAATCTAGCAGGCATTTCACTCTGTGTGATCTTTAGACACGAGTGTCGCTGATAGGCTGCATGAATCTAAAGTCTGAGCTACAAAAGAAATCGGCTACAGCCTCTACTTCATACCGTTGTGTGTATGTTGACTTACTACCGCTGGGGGTGCCATTGTTCTTGGTTCCATTAACGTCAGAAATAATCAAGACAATGTGGATGCCAAAAATGTAGCCGTATTTTCATGCTACTTGTATTGTATGCTTGTACTCTTCGCACTATTGTCACTAGGTTCACTTTTAAACAGAACTGTGTACTGGTCGGCGCTGCACTGGGACTTCCTGTGCCCACTGTCTGTCCCAGTAGTCATTGTACTGTCTTGTTCTGTCTTGTGCGTCTGCACATGTTTGCACTTGTGTACTTCATGTATAAATTAAGTAGTCCCTGTAGCACCTTGGTCCTGGAGAAACGTTGTTTCGTATCACTGTGTACTTGCGTATGGCTGAAATGACAATAAACTCCATTTGAAACTTGAAATTTGAGATGCATTCTTTTCCTTGTAAGAGAGGCAAGCCTTAGTTTTGTTTTTATAACAAAGTTGATGTTTTGTTATTTTGTGTGTGCACGTGTCCATGTTTTCGACCCTTACATTTTTGAAAGCATTATTTAGGCTTTAATCAAACCAATTTGCCCATTGTCTCTTCTTAAACTACTACTATGCTATAAGACTATGTGCTATAAAGGCTGGTCCAGGTGTGTTTATATCACATGTCCATAGATTTTCTAAAATATAGAATAATCTTTATGTGTATTATGTATTTTTAGGTTTCTGTCTTAAAACCATGCTAATGTGACTGGAATTAGCATCTCTGACTGTTTCCTGTGGCATCTTCTTAAAGAATAAATTAAAAAACATTCTTAACATACTTTTAGACTGGGCCATAGTATGAATACTGCTTCATCACCTGGCAATAAAGTACTATGTGCAAATTGAGAGCCACCAGCTTCTCCTGAGCTTGACATGTTAAAGGCTCTTTTATGCTCAGTCTTTACTTACTTTTGTGCAGAGCTGCTAATCAACCGTTGCAAATGGAAAATGGTTGAGACATTTGAAGTGAAATCTAATTGAACCAAGTATATGGACACAACTCTGTATGGAATTGTGAAAAATGAATAATCTGGTCTGTAAGTATGTATACTTCGGATTTCAAGATTAAAGCAATAGCAACAGCAAGGCTCAATGCCCTCAAGGACAAACTATATGTAGTTCTGAGACTCCTGGAATTCAATAAATTGACATTTGTCACATGCTCAGAACTGATATTTTCAGCTGACTGAATAAATGAAAGGAAGAAAAGCCGTTCCAAGCTCACAGCGTAGCTCATCAAAGAAGCACTCCTCACTCCGAGCTTATCTGATTGGGTAAATCCACATTTCCATCTGAAAGATGGCACACGGCCAAAAATGTCTTAAGCAATTTAGAAATCAAATTACAAAGAGTAAGCAGCAGCTTGCAAATCTATGCATTTCAAATCTATATCACCAACAAATGAAAAGTTTGTCTGGCATTTACTAATGTCTTCAAGAAAAAAATATCTTGCACAACATTCCTTCAAATTGCTCTTTATATAAATATTGTCCTTCATATTAGAAATGTATAAGGATCATTTATAACACTAAACATTCTGGCTAGGTGATTATATGAAAATCAACACATTGCTCGGTGACCTGTGTCTGTTTTATTTACATAGCAGTAAAAAAAAAAAAACTTAAACCTTAGTCTTCAATTTTGTGGGTATAATAGCCAGAGTATCTCCATATTTTAAAGCTGTGTTTAACCTACTGTCATTGACCTCATGGCTCATAAGTAGATCTAATCTTGCAGCACAGCTGGAGTGGAAATGTGTGACACAGAGCAGATACTCTGAATGCACTTACTCTCAGTTAGTAGTAGTTATAATTTTAACTTTCAGTCATATTAGCTTGCTAACCAGCTGGTGCCCTAACTAAATACTAGGCTAATTAGCTAACAGAATAAAGTAATGAACTGGCATTGGCTGTCAAATGTGGATCAAATAGATATTGCTCTATAAAACCTGGTTTCAATAAGCCAATCAAGTGGTATGTTTTATTTTCATTCATTTATTCGTTCAATCATCTTCAGTAACCTCTTTATCCTGGTCACTGTTGTGATGGATCCATCACGGAGGACCGTGCACATACACATTCACACCTAGTGGCAATTTAGAATAGCCAATCCACCCACTGGCATGTTGTAGTGGAAGTGAGAGGAAACCATTGAACCTGGAGTAAACCCATGGGGAGAACATGCAAAACATACAGTTCAGGATCAAACCCGGGACTCTGGAGCTGTGAGACGGCAATGCTTCCCACTGCACCACTGTGCCAGCATGTATATTTTATCTCCTTTTTTATTGCTCTCGTTTGCATTTATAAGGGAAGGAACTCAGATTGCACTTCCTAATGACTTACTGGCAGGTTCTGTTCCTGAATTCTACAGTACTGTTCACTCAATATCTCCAGCCCCCGAGGGCTCATCTAATAGATTTCACTTGAGCTAATAAAGTACTGCAGTGGTCCTTAAAATGGCAGTGGGGATTCCCTAAGGGGAAATGGTAAGGTCAGTGTTGACAAAGCCATAATAAAGGAAGTATTGAAACAACATACATCTACAAGGAAGTAAGCACTGAACATATGCACAGTCTCCCAGTGCCCCTTGTTCCTCCTGGCAAATAGATAGGCTTGTCACTGCACTTTTCAAAATGATGCTACTTTCTCCCTTTTCTGGACTAGAATCAGAGAAACCAAGTCCCCAACTCAACTATCCAAGTAGAACAATAACTAATACTTCATAGTTAAATGTTCTGTTAATATAAATATTCTGTGTATATACAATGTGGAAATATGGTAATTACAATTACTGTAAAAAATTATATATATTATATATAAATATATATATATATATTATACACACACACACACACACACACATTTTAAGCTTCATATATAAATGCAAGTAAATAAAACAGACTTGGGGAGAGTAAAAATGACACAGAGTGGTTTGTGTTTTTTATAAAGCAGCTTGAGTCGAGGCAGAGCAACACTGATTAAAATGTGCTCCAATGAAAGGGTGACTTGATGGGCACAGAGTTGTTTCAGCCATTTCTATTCAAACATGACATTCTTTCTTGTTCTTATTCTCTGTCCTTATAAATGTAGCAGGAAACTGTTGTTGATTAAGTGCCAGAGACCACTAATGCTTTTCAAAGGATTTTTTTTTTTTACAATTTTTTACAGCGATTTTCAACCGTTTCTGATAAAATTCCAAAATTTTGCTAACAGGAGTGAACCTTATTTCATATTTTACGCTAGTGTTCTGTAGAAATACAAGATATTCCACACTGATTTTTTGTGTATTCATGAAAATCTTAAAGCCTGTTAAGAACTTCGTTGATTCCAGGCTCCACTGGCATCCTATGGCTATTTAATTACAATGGATTGGGCAACAGGTTTTCAATATGGCATTTTGGGCCCCAGATGCACAACACACATAAATCTCTATATTTATTGGAGAGTGCGCTCTTCGCTCTTCGCCTTGGTTTCTCCATATGATGACCAGGAGACTTCTCAAAGGGACTGAACTTGTACATGACTGACATATCAACCTTAAACATACCAATCAGATAAAGGGCTTGAAAGTGCAGTAGTGGTCAGTAGCCTTATCCATAACAACTAGTGCTGCATGTTATTTTAGCTTTGTAATTGGTAAATATTATAAATGAATTATAGAATTGTTTTTTGTTTATTTGTAGGATTAGCTAGTTAGTCATCACTACCTTCTTCAGTGAAATTTCGCTAGCTATTTAGCATCTTAGGTGCTTTTTGATGTGACATGGCACTACTGCTGTTGAGCTGATTTTGGAAGATTCTTTTGATGCTCTTAGTTATGAGGAGGCCAGACCAACAGATGAAGCAGATAAAACAGAACGCACAGATATACACTTCAATAACAGGCACCTGTGCTTCTCCAATTTTCAAAACCACCAGCTGCCACTGGTTTTCACCCAGGGCATGTATGTATGAATTATTGACACTGTGTTTAAAGCTAGGTACAGCAGAGGTATCTAGGCATAGCTGAGGATCAATCTGGTCATAAAGCCTGCAAGGTTATGGTACTCCTTTAACCCAATCAACTATCATCAAGAAAATATGCAAGCTGCGCGCGTGTGTGTGTGTGTGTAGACCTGTGCTCTTAAGAGGTAGTAAAATAACTATTTAGTGGTTTAGTGAATGCCTGTGAATGCTCAGGTACTCCATCCCCTCACTGCCTGAACCCCAATCTGTGTATCAAGAACAAAATAGTGCTTCATTACTATAATGCCATTACATAACGTCAAACTGAAATGTCAAGTATAAACCAGAAATTGATATAAAGGCAACACCGAATCTAATCTGTCTGATCTTAAAATGCACCACTGATGCATGGGTTAATAAGGATCTACAGATAAAGATAATGTTTCAAACTGCTGTAATATCTTTCTGCCAGACAGTAATGCTTAAATTTTGGTAATGTATTGTGAAGTGAACTGTAATATTCAGTCCTAAAGAGCACCATTTTTATGGACAGAGATGTACTTCCTCAGCCAGTTCCCAGCAGCCATACTTGAGTAATATTATGAGATGCCTTACTGGGGAAAGTAGAAGTTAAAGTAATCATGTAAAAAGCTACTGTAGTAGAAAAATGAACATCAAAAAAATAGAGGAGAAAAAAGAGCTTCACAACAGAGAAGCTTTCTTCTGCTCTCCCAGCCAAGGATGCCACAGCATAGGTCGTTAGACTTAATCCAAATTACAACCATAATCCAGTCAAAGGACAAGAAGGTCTAATTATGTTTAAGTCTTAGAGAATCGAATGTGCCTTTAGCTCTAAACATAGCAGTAGTACAAACACAAAAGGAAAGTAATAAGCTTGAAATTGTAGGTTAATGCAGTTATGACAAATTATGTAAAATAATAATAATAAAGGAATTGATAATATTCATTTAAATGGACTTATATTGAGCATACTGTGTACACTAAAATAGGTTGGGGGCAATCCAACAATCAACCCTATTAGTACTGTGCTAAGAGGTAACAAACTAAAGTAGTAACTCTTGTGGTAACAGAGTTGAACTGTTAAACTGGATGAAGTCAAGCAAAGCTGAAAAAATTGTAAAGATATAGAATGATATGGGACGAAACTGTAAAGATATGAATAAAGATATGGGACAAAGAGGTTTTGGTGACAGGGTTGTAGATAAGCATCCCACATATTCTTCCACAAGTAGTTTGCTATAGCATTTTTGTATCAGAGGAGGCGAAATTATAAAATCTTACATCCATGAGCTTTAAGCACGGACAAAATAATGCCAACTTTGCTAACATGGCCCGAGGCTCACACAATTAATGTATAACCTTACTAACATTAGATAATCTAACAGCTTCTTAATTCAGTAAAAGATTCACATGACTGCTAGTGTTTGCATGACTGCTAGTGTTTGCATGACTGCTAGTCACAGACTGACGTTGGACGATGATTTGTTATATTGCCTTTGATCACTCGTCTGCAGACATATTCATACTTTTTCCCCATGAGCCTCACTTCCCAGTTTTTTGGGGAACCTGCCTGCTCCCAGTACAATCATGGTAATGAACTATTTACCGTGACAGAAAGGGAGGGCGCAGCGTCAGGGCATCTTTCATGCGGAGAGCTCAAAACACCTGCACAACTGTCAATCATTCTGGATTCTTATGTCATTTGGCTCATCTGATATTTTTATTACAGAAAAAATAAGACTCTTCTTCCGGAGAATTTTGCCTTCTGTTTTTAAAATGCAGAGCTCCTATGCAAAATGTGTAAAGGTTGGCAGGTTTGAGACCATCATTTAAATATTTATTTTTTTGTATTTTCGTTCTCACCCGTGCCCCACCTGCAATTCCTTCCTCACAGTTTGAAGTCTAGCGCAAAAACTTTCCAGAATGTTTGCTCATGCGACAAAGCTGCTCGGCACTCACTGCCACAGGATCTCTCTTTGCTCACTGCTGGTGGATGTTTCTATGATGTTCACATGGAATTGGTCATGGCTAATCAAAAGCGTTCCCCTTCATGAAGCCTTCTGCTGATTGGCTTAACATGGTCACGCACCCATATGTGTTCGTATCAGCTTTGCTGGACTTGTAAAGCCAGAACTTTGGCAGAAATTCTAACTAGTTATTGGAATGTCTTACAAGCAAGCTAGCTAGCGATGATCTCGATATGTGTCCTCTAAATTGTCAAAAGTGTTGACTGATAATGTTGTGGTCTTTTCTAACACGATAACATTGCAGCAAGTGGGATCACCCACATAAATGTCAGTCAGCCAGTCCACCAGGCATCTTAGGTATCATTTTCCTTTATATTACATCAGTTATTTGTATTAACTTTAGCTAGCAAGCTAAAGAGAAAATGAACAAGTAGTCAAAACAAGAGCAAGAGGTCGTTGTCAGATAAGTGTATAAATACAACATGTGTACTGTCCACACTCATTACAGTTCACCCTAAAATAGTTTTACTCCTTAATTACCATCCTGTCACTTGATTTCCAGAAGATGCAGTCGACTAGTTCAACTAGTAATGAGCTGAGCTTTTCAGAATAAAAAGCTTGGTGTGTAATTAGGGTATGAAAGATTTCCAATGTAACACTGCATGAGGGGGGGGAAAATATTCCAAAATATCTCATTCCTTTTTCTTGTTTAATTTAAGTTATCTCTTTTACATTTTAAAACGTGAAAAAATAAAAACATCAAAGTGTCTGTTTGCTTGTGATAGTACAAACACAGAGCACAGGAGGGAGGAGGTGAAATGAGAGAGAACAGAATGGCGAGGCCACAAATGCAGAGAGAGAGAGAGAGAGAGAGAGAGAGAGAGAGAGAGAGAGAAATAAAAATGGCAAAATAACTGACAGGTTTTCTTATAATTACCCCCATGACCCCTTTTTCGTTGCATATGAAGAGCCAGGGTTTGCCAGTATGAAAGAAACTACCCTTGTGGTGCTCTTTTCTCAGTGGTAACTGATGTTAATCCATTCAAACCTCTCATATTTTTAACATACTGTACTATGCCAGCTAACACTGCATCTATCCTGATAGAAAGAGGTGTGATATAATGCTCAAGCATACAGACGCAACGCAAGCAGGAGCGAACCAGGGAGCAGAGAGCTATGAGGCGGCTCTAGAATCATCCTTAATAATAATTCTAGCTAGCTAGTTAACTCGGAAAATAATGTCATTTATCAGCCATGTCATTACATTTGGACAGCGATGCCCCTGGAAAACTATCTATCTATCTATCTATCAGTTAACATGGAGGCGAATGTATTCTTTCATCTAAATATAAATAATGTTACAGATTTTTAGATACAGGAGACAAATAGGAATGGCACTAATAACTACTTTCTTATCACATCTTGTGTTCTTGTCTGAGATGAGTGATCTATCTTGCACAAATAACTGAGTCGGCTTTCTAAATTGACTCATCAATTCCCTCCTTTCGGTTAACACTGAGAGTCGACTCATTAGCTGTAAGTAATGAAGGAGCCTAGGGAAATTTATTGGGACAACAGTATGCATTTTGAAAATGCAAGAAGGTAAAAATGAAAGTTAACATATACATTTTCACTCGTGAGTGACGTAGAAATACACCCAGAACCTACTTTCTTCTTCGTTACTATACACCACTGTCCTTACCAGAGCTGCACTGTCTAGATATTATGCCTGCAGAGAGTTGCATCACAACCTACTCCAGTGAAGAGCCTCTACTCTGACCACAGGAATGTTGAGAAAAGACAGTTTCACTGTCACACGTGTTTGAATGTGAACAAGTTAATAAGATGATTTACAGCATAACCCAGCATCACTTCAACACATGATAGCATTAATTCATATGGTGGATTTATGGTTCTCACCCACAAAGCATTTGGCTTTACTATACTAAACTCTTCAGCAGATGAAGTCATGGCAGATTTGGATTTTCTTCCTGATTAAATGGCGATTCCCTTCATCTGATAACTGCAACCCCTATTTTTTAATATCCAATTACAAATCAGCTATATATAGTGTGTCTATCAGACACTCAATTATTAATGTGACAAGAAACAAGATAACCTGGAAACAAGATAAAGCAGCATTTTCAGACCCGAAGGCGGGAAAACGTTCAGTCTAGCCCCACAATAACGGCTACTGTAAGTGAAGCATATCAGATTGTTAACTGGTACAAATGTACTTCATAGATCATCATTAGCGGAGCATGTTTCCTGTTCAATGATTCAAAGAGTAACTGAATCAAAATAAAGTCAATAATGATGGCGAATTACTGAATACATTAAAACTGTAGCAGAGTAGAGGACTAATTGCTTACTACAAATCTCCTCATCTTTTGTAAGTAGAGCTTGCAATGAACAGTCTGTGTTAACCAGTGGTGTCTGTCTTCAGCAGTGCGTATACTGCGACTAGTCCACTCACTGCCACAAATACATATAGACCTAATTGGAAAAGTCTGCATCCCCCATGGCTTCTGGGTGAAAAAATGAAACTGCACCTGCTTTTTTTGCAATAATAACAACTACAATAGCAATATTTACTACAGGAATTCCAAGATGTTGGAACTCCAGCTACATAACTACCAGGGTAATGTGTGTATGCATTATATTAACTCACCTTAAACAGCCGCAGGATGTTGGCTACCATGATGGAGACAGAGCTTGCAGATGCACCAATCACTCCCACAATTTTGTCGGGTTTAGCAAAAATGGGCGGCTCTCCACTGGCACAGCGCACATCAGACGGGTCACGCTCGATCAGGGCCTGCACAAAGGTGAGTGACTGCTCCAAAGCATACGTGTCTCTTGAGCATGTATCCAGGATGCGAGCACCCAGCGTGATGTTGGGCAGCAGCTCAGGGTCCTTGTTAATGAGATCAATAGCAAAGAGCATGGCCTCCAAGCGATGAATGCCTTTCTCTTTCTTTAGCTCCCCGCATGGGGCGCCCCGCTCCCCTCGCGCATGAACTGGGAAGAGGCCTCCCAGGATGATGTCTCCATCTATTCTAATGGAATGAGCATATTCAGGAGCTGGTGGCACGAATGGGTCCACTAGGCGCTGAGGTCCATAGGTGAAGGAGCAGCTTGCCACTGACAGCATAAAAAGGCAACCCTGCCAGGTTGAGTACCTTGCCATGATCGTGATGCGTTAAATAACTAAGCGGGCAAATAAATAGAGGTGGAGTCCTGTCAGGGGTGCAGCAGTTACTGTAGCAGGTGGGAAGTATGAAACAGGTGTGCACGGTGAAAGGTATCACCAGTAAACCTCAGCGTTGAAGTAATGACCTGTTTGCGGAGATCCCAAAGTGGCGCGACCATTCTCTGCTCCGCAGATTCCAGAGCATAGCGCTAATCATCGGCGTGACAGGGCAGTGGATGGAATACCGGGTGTGAGAAGGGGAATGGTGCATTTAGCAATCATGCATAGTGATCTAGGCTGCAGATCTCACAGACTCCTGTGGACCCTGTACAGGAAAGAGAAGAGCAGAGGAATGAGCAATCATCTCCCAAAAAAAGTGACCCCCCACCACCACCACACACACACACACACACACACACACACACACACACACACACAAACATGTGTGTTACTATCCTCGTGAGGACCTTCCAATGACTTCCAACCTTCCAATGACTAATTATTAATACAGCTAATTAATGCTATGCCTACACCTAAATATAGCCCTCCCTTTAACCTTAGCAACCAAAAGCAAACCTCTCTTATTTCTTTTAGTTTTAGTTTTTGGGGGTTTTCTTTGTTTGTTTGTTTGTTTGTTTGTTTGCTTTTGTTTTTTCATGGGGACCAGCCAAATGTCCCCACAGTGTCACAGCTGCCAGATATTTGTATCCTTGTGGAGAAATTTGGTCCCCAACAAGAAATAAAAACAAGCCTACACACACACACACACACACACACACACACACACACGCACACACACAGTAGAAAATCTCTTGTCTGTTCCTTAATCAAACATAATTCTTTTCATCATTAATGTTAAATATAAAGCAGATCTGAGTATAAGCAGTACAGTACGCATAACATTACAATGCAATAGTCTGTTATAAAATCTGCTTTGCGCACGCACGCACACACACACACACACACACACACACACACAGATGCGCGCACGCACAATTATACCACTAATTGTTCTCACACCCGAGAGTACATCCATAATAACTTACTGTTGCAATCTCTATTTATTTTGCAATGTAGCTCCTAAATCACTGAATTAAACCATATTTCTGCAATAAACGTGCTTCCCTTCTTGAAGACTTGCCTGACAATTACAAGAGCTCCAATTTACGAGGACGCACTGAAATATTGATGCTTCCTCCAACAATCAGTCCAACAATCATCGCATGGAAATCAGCCCCAATCAGCGAACACATTATTTCCAAATGAGAAGTGTGAATTAAAGCGGAGCCACAGTGCAACATCTCATCCATCCACGCGCCTTCTGATTGTCACCATGAACAGTCAGGAGATGGGTTTCCTTGCTCGTAATGGATTTTAAGGTGACAGTCACTCCGGAAATCCTTTTCCCTGAGAGGGTTATGTGTATACCTGACATCTAAAATAAAGACAGGGTGCACCTGAATCACCGCGTGTGGTGCATCAGCTGGAGGAAGAAACATCTGTCGCAGGCGCACGCACATCTCTACAGACTAAACAGAGCTGAGTCCAGTGCATAAGCACATCCAGTCGAAATGCAACGCAACACCTTCCAGCACTTAAGTCATTTCATGTCTTGATCTTTGCATGTTAAATGATAAAGGAATTACCTGGTGATGGTGGCGCTCCGGTGACCGTTTCCGGCTGCTGTGCTGGAGGAGAGCGCGCGGTGCAGGTTGCAGCATCAGCTATCCTCACACACACCAAACACACTCATGCTCGCAGCTGCATGCCTCCTGTGTGGATAATTACTGTTTCCTTTCTTCTCCTCACTAAGGCAAGGGCAAGACTCGCCGGGTCAGTTAACATATCTACACATCATGTCTGTGCGCAAAAATTGTTTATGCACGTGGAACGAGACAGGTGTAAAAGTAGAAAAGAGAGGGCAAGCGCAACTTTTGGCTACAGCTGAGGTTAGTCTGTGAAATCGAGTTTCACCTATTGTGTTGCCTTCCCGCGTTAACTGATCGCCAGTGTTCTAATGAGAATGCAAACGCAGAAGCTCAGAGCTGCAGTTTGGTGCTCAGAGAGCAGCAGCTGCAATAAGCCTCTTGTCGCATGGAGAAAATAATGTGCTTGCGCCATCTGGTGTTGATTCCTTGTTCGAGGTTAAAAGGCTTAAAAGCAGAAAGCACAGGTTCCCAGCCCTGGGCTTGGAGAACCTCCCACTGCACATTTGCACTGCACATTTTAGTGTTGTTCCTGCTCTGATGCAACCTGCTTCACCTCAGATAGGCCTGTTAATTAGCTGATTAGTTGAATCAAGAACAGGAAAAATACTAAAATGTGCAGGATTGTTGTTGTGTCAGAATGAACTCAAATCCAGACAGCCATGCTCCAAAATCTAAAGCCTTCCCAGAAAAGTGGAGGTTATTATAACAGCAAAGGGGGACTAAATGTATAACGTATAAGTGTGAGGGTCATATGAGTGTGTGGGTCAGGCGTCCACATACTTTTGACTATATAGTGTAGTGGTAAAAGTCTTGCGAGTCACTCTTAGAAAAATAAGTGCTGGCTAGTTAAATGTTCTCTCTTCTTAAATTGGTTATACTTGTTTGTTTGTTTGTTTGTTTGTTTGTTTGTTTGTTTTTGAAAGGGAAACCTGTTATAGGGTTAAAATCTTTAAGGGTTGTCACAGAGGGACAATCCGAAGAACCTTCCAGGATGTTAGATGGAATATTTTTTGAAGTGTGCATCACAAAGTATACAAAATACAAGCGTTATAACCTTACACGACCTTACAATACACATTATTAGCACCAAGAAGCATAGATTAATAACAATAATGGAATAATGTACAGGACATCAATCTCTCTTACTGTCAGCTAGACTGATGATTGTTGACTTCCGAATGACCCGAGCATCTCACATTTGTCTACACATTAGTGGTGCTGCAGTAGAAGGAGTGAGTGACAGGTGTGTCGCAGAGATTGTCCTGACCTGTACCATCACAGTCTGTTTTATATATATATAAAACTGCTCTGTCTCAGGCAGGAAAGCAGTGCAGCGAGTGGTGAACTCCAGAGAACCCAAAGGAACGCCACACACACAGAGGAAAGACATACACACACAGTAACGCAAGCTCAGGACTGATCCCTGGAGCTCTGAGAAGGCAATGCTACCCACTGCCCATGTACTTAATTTATCAATTTATTACATTTATACTTATACATTTATAAAACTGCAGTAAAGTAAAAAAAAAGAGAAATTAGCTATTGAATACAATATCAACAAAATGTGGTTTTAAAATCTTTATTTGACCAAAGTTATTTCTAGTGAAGCAGGGATAGGAATGCAAGTATTGTGTATTTATATATACAGTACAAGTCTTGCCAATTACCTTTTAAAATGTTAGAATTTATTTCATAAATGTACATAGTATCAAGCAGAAGCATTCGTTACTCGTTATTCGTTTCACCCATTACACTCACTCAAATAACGAATTAATCATCACATACTAAAGTAGACAGAGGTGATTTTTAGGTCTAGATATATTTGAACTGTTAGCTAATAAGAGCAACATTGTACAAAACAGATGCAGTAGTATCTAATTAACCTTTTGATCACAGCTGCAACTTATTAGATATTATCAAACAGTCAAACTCCTTTGAAAAACTTGTCTTAGCACAACCTGAGCAGCACCGACTCATTAAAGGGAAGCAGAAACATGAGCACAAACAGTAGTTATAATGCAAAACCATTAGCAGCATTTTGATTCATTGTGGAATGGCAAATATGGATTAAAGCTGCACTGTGTCATTTTCTTTAAACAATAAGGTGAACTTTTTTTTTTACATTCTGACTGCTATCAATAATGCAGATTCTCTGAGAAAAAGTCTGTGATCAAGAACTAAAACATATTTGCACCATTATGCATTAATTTTGGACAGAAGTGATTAGCTGACGCTTCGCAGGTCTGTGAATCTGTGGGGGTAAATTTCAATTAGATTAAAACAGCACACAGCAAAATAAACACCTTCCAAAAACAAATGACTTTTTGTGTTTTCACGTAATTTCTCATTCAAACAGACTGACCCCCTAGCCCCACCCCCACCCCCCCCACCCACCACACACACACACACACAGACACACACACACACACACACACACGCACACACACACGCACACACACACACACCCCACGCAAAATTTGATTTGCATTCGGTTTGACTACTAATAAGAAAATAGTTAAATGTTGCACATGAAATCAATTGGCTGGTTACTTATTATTTTCAAATATAATATAAAAGCTTTTTAACTTCACTGTAATTCTGCAAATGTGAGCACTGATTTGCCAGAGGAAAGGTTCGGGCATGTGTAAGGTTAGGGGCAGGGCTCATAGAAAGAGGGTGGATTCCTCACCTATATGTTTTTAGCTGTTATCTAACCTTTGCTAAATAGAACTGCACAGTGCAGCTTTAATTTTTTTTATGTAAGCAGTCCTACTTGTATATGCAATATTAACATATTAAAATGAGCTTGAGGAAAATTATTCATTCAAATATCTACCCAAAGTGTTAGCAGAGCATTTACAGCTAAGCGAGCTTTTACAGCTGAGCAGTGTAAACTAAAAGCAAACCAAAAAAGTACATAAAGAGACAAGTACATCATCTGTTCCAGTATTCATTCACTGATCCGTTTCAGAGAGAACAAGAAGAAATGGAAATGGACCTGAATGTACAATGTTTAGTTTATTACTGATTAGTTAATTAGGCAAATCTAATTAAAATGTTATATAGGCTACAATTCTATGACAATCAGAGGGTTGACTAGTCAAAAAGCATAAAATAAATGTACTGTTACGCTACTTTAAAGCATCGACTCAACTCAATTAGCCCTGCAACAACTAAGTAAAAACAGCAGGTCAGATGAGTTATCTCCAACTGTACAAGCAAAGCACTCCGATTTATATGAGCCATTTTCATTTTAAACCATCAACAGAATATCACTACAAGTCCACAAGTCAAAGAAAACATACTGATGTTAAAACTAAAGGTTCATCTGTGACGGCGCTCTCTACTCGACGTACTGTTGGTCTAGAGCAAAGGTTGAGATGTGATCAACAATGAAGATGAGTAACCATATGTAACGAAGTTAAACTGTATTCTGCACTTCATTAAAAGTAAAGTATTGTCAACAGACTACTCCAAAAAAAAAATCAGATGAGATATCCTTCAAATTCCTGTAACTCAGTAACTGAAACTGGTTGAGAACGATCTATAACGTCTGTGTTAGAGGATAAGAAATGTTTGGTCGCAGCACCCTCTGCAGTACAAAAAAAAAAAAGAACATTCAGTGCAGGTTCTTCTCCTCACGATTCGCAATGATCCTTCCTCTTAAAAGCCATTCTGCTTCTGGGAAAGTTCTCCGTCCCTATGCTGCTGCGTTTTATTTGCTGAAGATCTATACATTCCAGTGAGCATGTGTCATTTACATGGACGTGAACATCTAAAGAAAGAAAAAAGAATCACTCCTTAAGTACAATATTCACAAAGAGCACAACATATTATAGAAACTACACACATATTATAAATGATGAAGGAATTATACTCCTCTTATAAAAACTGTAAGCTAGTGATCTAAATAACTAACAAACAAACAATCTGATGATTTCATATTTGTGAAGTGAAGTGTGGTCAGGTATGGTGAGCCATACTCGGAATTTGTGCTCTGCATTTAACCCATCCAAGTGCACACACATAGTAGTGAACACACACACACACAGTAGTGAACACACACCCGGAGCAGTGGGCAGCCTTTTTTGCTGCAGTGCCCGGGGAGCAGTTGGGGGTTCGGTGCCTTGGTATTAAGGGTGGAGGAGAGCGCTGGTCATTCACTCCCCCCACCTACAATCCCTGCCGGACCTGAGACTCGAACCCACAACCTTCAGGGTCACCAGTCTGACTCTCTAACCATTAGGCCACAATAGATATTATACGTATAACTATATACATATTATCGTATATAATAATAACAATAATAATAACAATAATAATAATAATAATACATTTATTTTATATAGCGCCTTTCTACACAATCAAGGTCGCTTTACAATATGGAAGCAGACAAACAACAAAAGACAAACATGGCATGAATCAGGTCATACAGTCAGATCAGAAAAACAAGGTGGGTTTTGAAATCCTGTAGTGAAGAAAGATCACGGATGTTTTTGGGAAGAGAATTCCAGAGTGTCGGAGCAGAGAGACAAAACACTCGTCCACCAAACGATGCTAACCTGTGGCGTGGAATTAACAGTAGACCTGTATCTGAAGAGCGTAATGTGCGAACTGGAGAGTAAGTATGAATGAGATCAGAAATATATGGAGGGGGAGATGGGGCGAGACCATGAAGTGCTTTGAAGGTGATGAACAGGTAGCCAGTGAAGTCGGTGTAGGATGGAGGAGTAATATGAGAGGATTTCTTAGAAAACGGGAGAACCCTAGCTGCAGAGTTCTGGATATACTGGAGCTTATTTAATGTTGTGTTTGGTAGACCATAGAAAAAAGAATTACAGTAGTCGAGTGGAGAAGAGATGAAGGCATGAACCAGTGTCTCAGCATCACTGATATTTAAGAAGGGACGTAAACGAGCAATATTACGGAGGTGAAAGAAGGCAGATTTAGTGTGTGAAGAAATGTGAGGCAGGAAAGAGAGAGAGGAGTCAAAGATTATACCCAGGTTTTTAACAGTGGTGGAAGGTCGAACTAAGTTCCCAGCAATGTTAACATAATCAGCACAGGAAGGAGCAACATTTTTTGGTGAACCGACATGTAGTAGATCTGTTTTATCAGTGTTGAGTTTGAGAAAGTTACTAGTCATCCAAGCATTTATATCATTAATACAGGCTGTTATGGAGTTGGTGGGAAAAGGAGAGTTATGTTGAGAACTGAT
>CM074953.1:14925481-14958985 GCA_037577455.1 Pangasius macronema | reverse complement strand
CAGAGATGTAATGCTGATGGTCAGACAGGTAAGAAGTGAACCAAGATAGGGCAGTTCCAGAAATACCAAGAGCAGAGCGTATAATACAATTATATCTGTATAATAGGATGGTAATTGTGTTGTTTTGTCTGAGTTGTGCATGTTGACTACTGCATTGTGACCAAACACCAAGAAGAATTCCTAATACATGTAAATGTATATGGTGAATAAAATGATTCTCATTCTGATTTCCACACTCCACTGCAGTCTGTAGCCCCGGAAATTATGCATATCATTTGCATCTACTTTGTAGCAGGTAGAAATCAGGTAATGCTTAATGAATTCATTTTAAAACATAATTTTAACCTGGCTCATATTTGCGATAAATATATGACATTGTGCCATAGCTTATGAGAACCTTAAATTTTCAGATGTGTATAATGTATAAAGTAAACTGCTTACTAATTAAACTCCTTACTGATATATATAATCTGGATCTGTATTATTACACTCTTATATTTTCTACTTTGTAGCCTATGCTAAATACACTATATGGCCAAAAGTATGTGGACACCTGACCATCACACACATGTGGTTCTTCCCCAAACCACAAAGTTGGAAGCACACAACTGTACAGGATGTCTGTTTATGCTGTAGTATTACGATTTCCTGGCACTACGGGATCGAGCACAAACCTGCTCCAGCATGCCAATGCCCCTGTGCACAAAGCGAGGTCCATGAAGATATGGTTTGCCAAGGATGGAGTGGAAGAACTCGAGTGTCCTGTACAGAGCCCTCACCTCAAACCCACTGAACACCTTTGAGATGAACCGAAACGCAGACTGCACGCCAGGCCTCCTCGCCCAACATCAGTGCCTGACCTGACTAATGCTCTTATGGCTGAATGGACAAATCCCCACAGCCATGCTCCAAAATCTAGAGGGAAGTCATCCCAGAAAAGAGGAGGCTGTTATATCAGCAAAGGGGGACTAAATCTGGAATGGGATGGTCAAAGTGTTATGGACAGGTGTCCACATATTTTTGGCCATATGGTGTCTTTTAAAACTGCAACCTATGTGAATAAACAAGCTAAACTCAGCTGTTGAAAAAAAATAATAATAATTTTGTTTTTTAATTATGCACATCTAAACTCTACCACCACAGTTCCAAAATCACACCTCTTCATTATGTACCACATTCTGACATGGGTATATGACAAGATATTCATGAGTGCTTTCTTTAATTTAGTACTCATTTAAAATGGATCAGGAGTAAGAATAAAACCTTGCCAATGCATGACAATGAAGTTTGCAGGAGTTTAAATTGATGGGTGTGTGTGCTAACTGCATCCTCAATATTTAAACCTCAGTTAATTGCTCTGATCCAATACTTTGGGACAAACCTATTTCTAAGCATGAAGCTAATCTGTGGAAATGGGTCTGGCTCTGTTTATGTAAATCAAGCACTGCAGTGTTTCCATTTAAAAGTTTCAAATAAAATTTATTAGGTCTGTTCCAAAATGTATGTGCATAATTACTCATCACAGAGTAAAAATCATCATTATCGTTTTAGCAATTTTTGTTCAGCTCTAGCTCAAAGGGTATTTTATTCATATTAATGTTATTCATATTAATAGGCTGCACAAAAAGTCAATCGTAGAGGGCACTAATTTGAATGATACAAAAGACCGACTCACCATATCAGTGCCTTTGACCGAGTACTCCTTCCCTGTACTTTAGTGCCTCCAGCTGGGGTATTGACACTGGTTTTATGGCTTCGTCTGTGCGTCTCAAGGAAAACCTTCTTGGCAAATGCCCGACTGCACATGTCACATCCATGCAGAGAAAAGTTCTTAGTAACCCTCACCTCTGTGCTAGACTCCTGGCTTCTAGTGATGGGAGGTCCTTTCATGGGTTTGTGGCTCCGGGTAACATGTGGATTCTTTGGCTCTTGAGGTTTCTTCTCTTGTTTACATATTTTGGTGGGCTGTGAATGTTCCTGCTCATGATTCGCAGTGTTAAGGGACGTAAGGGCAGAATTCTTACGAGTATTCAGGTAGACTGAGGACTCGCTTTTCTTTATACCAGGCGACCAAGAGGGGTTTTGCTGACTCATTTTGGATGGAGTTGCTTGGTCTGATGTTGTTAGTGTGCTTGATGATGGACTGTGGTGCTTTCCAGAGATGTCCTCTTTTGAAGACACACTCTTCCCACCACTATTTAGCACAACCTCAGCTGGTTTCTTCACGGCGCGACTCTCCAGGATCGGCATGATCTTGGCCAGGTAGCGAGAGGACTTCTTGTGAACCACGGTGATGTGACGGATGACATCCCGCTTGCGCCGTGACTCGTATCGACAGATAGGGCACCCATAAAACTTGATGTAGATACTGTCATTACCATCCATGTGCAGCTCGGTGATGTGCTTGGTCAGGTTCTGACTGGAGCTGAACTGTCGCTTGCATAGCCAACAGTACATCTGCTTGAAGTCAAAACTTAACGGGAGGTTTCCACTGTCCTCTGTGACTTTAGGCTTTGATGCCGAGCACACTGTGCTCTTATCTGCATCAGCTGAAGAGGATGCACTGGAAGGAAGGCCACTTTTTCCAGAGCAAACCTCCTCATCAGGCTCAGTCTTCATTTTGTTTTTTCTGGGGAAGACAGCACGGCTGGTGGTTGAGCCATTTTCCAATGTGTGAACCTTATGGACAATGCGCATATGCCTCTTCAACATGACTTGTGAGCTGTATTTCCTTCTACACAGCCTGCACCGAGATGTTGTAAGGTTGACCTCTTGTTGGTCTTGCTTTGTGAAGGAGCTGGGTTGTTTTGGAGGGACTGGTGAACCCTCAAGCAAAAGTGGTTGGCCAGGTCGGGTAGCAATGTCAGGTGTAATGCAGTCTCGCTTCAGTCCTCGGTGCACCTCATCAAAGTGCCGACGGACATTAGCCTTGGTAGCGAAGGACTTTTGGCAGACAGGGCAACTCTTCCCAGTGGCTGGTGGAGGATCTTCTGCATGCTTGGTCTTTACCATAGACAGCAAGCTGATGGGCACTGTGCGTGTTTCGGTGAACTTGCACAACTCCTCCAGCTTCTGCCGGTGCATCTTGCGGCAGTGACGGCGGATGCTGCTCCTTGAGCTAAAGTCCTTTCGACAGAGGCAGCAAGATATCCTTGTTTCCTTCATCTCAGGGACAGCTTCCCCTTCATTTTCCACCCTCTTATCCTGTTCTTTGTTGCCCATTTCTTCTGATTTTGCATCTTCTCTATCTGGAGATTTATCAGATGCTGTATCCATGTCGTCATCGGTGTCCTCTATGTCTTGCTGTTCAATCTTTTTTGGGGCTACAGAAGATTTGCGGCGATGCTGTTTCTGTGGTCCAGGGTCTGGCTGATGGGAATTAGTGGACATGGTCTCATTCTCATTCTCATAATCCTCGACAGACAGGTGTTGGAACACAGCATTGGGGTTGGTCTCTATTGTCTCCAGCTGAATCACATGTTCCTGCTTGTCTCGTTGTGGATAGATTGCCTCTAGAAGCTCTTTGACAGCCTGGTTCTGCTTGTTTGGTTCAGACGAATCTGTAGAGTAAAATCACCTTAAATGATACGCTGTAAATTAAACTTAAAGCACAACTCAAGGCATAGTAAAAGGGATTTCATGGCATTAACAAAAAATACCAAGTAAAAGAAGTGGAAATACCACAGAGATTTAAAAGATGGAAGAAATTTTGCATAAAATCAGGTGTGACTGGGCCTGGCTACAGAAACAGGCTATAATAAAGAAATAGTTGGAGTGTTATGGGAAGTTATGGGAAGAGCTGACAAATGTGTGGAATACAAGACAGCAGTACAGACCATCTTGCTCATGGTGTCCAGAAAGGCAGTAGAACTCCTTGTGTGTGACCAGATTGGGTAGACCACGGAAAAGACTTCGGCAAAGCCTGCACTCAAAGATGGTGTCAACTTCCTTCAACAACATGTGTCTGAGCTGGGGCGTACCTGCAAAATTATCAACACAGTAGAAGGGCTGACAAAAAGGTCTTACGAGGATGTCTCTCATTTCATATCAACTTGTAGTCAGGACCAAAAAAGAATGAAACACTTCTGATATTGATGTACCTGAGCGAAAGCACTCAATTATTTGTTGAATTCCGGACTTAGAAGTCTGGAGCTGCTTTTGAAGTAGAGGCGGGTCTCCTGGCTCAATAATATGCACTGGAAAAGATGCCAAAGAGCAACTGTATTATATAAAGCTTTATATCAAGGACCAGGTTTGCAGATCAGAACATTCAGAATATACAGAGAAGTGTTCAACTGACTTTTTTTTCCACTGTGCTTAAAATACAGATACCAATGAATTCAAATCTACTGGACTCTTTGCCAAGTTGCCATAACTGTGGTTTGACAGTGCTGAAGCGAACAATTTAATAAAAATACACTGAAAATTACTTGAACCAAGGTCTGACTAAGATTTCAGCTGGCCTAAAAGCTCAGCTGATACTAAGGTTCCATGGCTAACTGGCATTGGTAGAAATCACAACAACAAAGCACCAGTAATGTCACTTTCAGTGTTAGGTAGAGGGCTCCTAAGTGGCACAGCAGAAAAGCATTTGCCTTATCATTGAGTGATCTCGAGTTCCAATCCTGAAGCCGCCACATCCATCTGTGGCCAAGAGTCTCTCTGGCTGGGAGGGAAGGCATACTCTCTCTCCCCTGTCAATCAGAGCGACACTAGCCGATTGTGGGGGTCTATGAGCTCATGTATGAAGAAGAGAGCTGATAGTGTTTTCTTCAGAGTGTGTTACACTGCCCTGTGACACAGCATGATCAGCAGTTTGAAAAGATGTGGCTAGCTAGATTCAAGTGTGTCTTCACGTTCACCAGTTGGAAGCTAGCTATGATAGACGAGAGCTATTTGGTGGGTGGGATTCAATTTTTCAGGTGACCAAGTAAGAGAGAAAAAGGGGTAAATATTTAGATAGGAAAAAGCATGTTAATGAATGACATGCTATTTGAAACCAATAAACATGCTGTATGCTGTTGGTGTGCGGACATAGTTTATTTGCAAGTTGCCTTTATTTTCTCTTTATAGATTGTTGAGAATTGAGCTTCATGATCTCTTCATGATAGGATGAAACCTTAAACAGCTGCACCACTTAGTTTCCATCAATGTACCTTAAATTTTCTTTTGTTTAGGAGTCCAGCATTATTAAGGTTAATGTTATTTAATAATATGTAACTAAACTATGCTATTTAAAAATCCCATCCAGTAGTGTCTAATAATATATGTTGAGAAATGTTTTTCATATAGAAGGTATGTTCTTTAAAAAGAGATGATAATAATAATAATAATAATAATAATAATAATAATAATAATGTTTTTTTAATGGCCAAATAAACTGTATAGATTATTAAAATTCATTATATTTACATTATGAACTAGATTTGGATTCCATCATCTCTACATTTTCTCTTATCTTAAACTGCTTTAATATTAGCTGATATTATTTGCTGATATAATTAGCTGATACAATCACATAACTCCCTCTACATTTGTAACCTATTCTTTGTAAGATATATATTATCATTATGTCAAGCACACACAAAATGAACTGTATTAAAAGTAGAGCGTGTGTACCTTGCGGTTGGTCACAGCCCTCTTGCTGTGGAGCCGGCTGGCAACTGCAGTGCCACAGTGTTTCGGTCTGACAGCACTTGTCGTTGATTGGGGTCACTTCAGTGTCAGTTTCCTCCATCTTGCAGACCTCTAGAAACATACATTCATCTATTAACTCCTAATGCATTTGACAACTAAATCTCTCACGGTAATTTGACAAAAGGAGAAAAGTTTATATAATGTTCAATGTAAGAGAGTCAGCACTAGAGGGAGACAATTTAAGGCATTTGCAGAGGAAATGAAACTTCCATCCCAGCCACTAAAGGCATCCATCCCTCCTCTCCAGTCCCACATCCTCTATACAAATCAACAGGCACAGTCCAATGGTGTCATTATATAGCATCATAATCCAGAAAGTGCTGGTGAAGCAAGGAATGTCATTTTGGTATATGAAGTGTCAGTTTTTCCCCAAGCTTTAAATTAATTATAACAAAGCATTACAGTCTTCAGTTATTGGGCATTACATTAAAATTGATGTCTGTAATCGAACCTGCTGTGAGCCTACTGTTGCTAGGCAATAAGACAGTGAATTTAGAGAACAGTAGGCATATGAAGCATGCAGTATGTAACTTAGCTAGTTTCAGCAATAAAACGCTGTACACAAAAAGACTTTTCTGCCTTGCTCCTTAAGTACGAGGGTTCATTAACTTTCGCAGTTTCTGTAATTAGATGTGTGAAGGCTGTTCATGCTAGATTTGACTTTGCTGTCAAGGTATCTGGCTGTTACTGATCTTTTTCTGCAGTTTTGGTTAAACTCAGCACTTTATCTGGACATCTCTGGTCAGTGTGACTGACTTACATAACAGAACCTGCCATGGTGATTCAGCTGTCTGAAAATGAAGGCATAAAAGTGTCTTGTTTATATTTAACTTGGCTGCTTCATGGTCAGGAACTGGTGGCATGATGTTGGTGTTGCCACACCTTAAGGTCTGGTGGTTTGCGACCACTGGCTATACCTACATTTGTTCCATGAATGCAGTTGCATACATGATATCAGATCAACTCTGCTATGCTTACAATGACCACATTTCTAGAATTAGCTGCATGCGCAACTGCCAAGAGGGTCCGCTCTGTACCCTGGAGCTTGGTAGAAGTGGCATATTGGTAGAAGTTTTATTCCACTTTAAGTGTCAGGGTGTAACAATACACACAATTCTAATGCGATACATTTTTGATACAGCAAAAATAAGCACTGCCTCAATAAAACAAAACATTCAACATTATAAAAATGCAATAATTGAAAATATAATAACGATACAGTGCTTGCATTATCCGTTCAGACTTTTGAGCACTGGAAAAAGAAGTCGCTGTTTTCTTCTTTTCCTACGTCTTGGTGTTGGAAACAAGTTCACTGTGGTACCCAAGCTTTTCTGATTTGATGTCTTAAAACTAGCCTAATTTGGCATAAAAATCCCAAACTTGCCAACCCTGTGGATTTAACTCTCATGCAGATGTTTGGAAAAGGCTTAAAAATGACCACTTCCTCATTCTGAGATCACTATACACTATTCTGTTTGGAGTGCAGTGGTCCTGCAAATCAACTACACAACTGTATAGCCTAGATCAGAGGTGTCAAACTCAAATTATGCCCTGGCTACGTCAGTATTTTTGTGAATGGTCATGAACTAAGGCTATTAATTTTCTACTATCTATTCTTTCAAATAACCCGGCTCGGTAATGAAATATGATGTTTCTAGGAAAAAGAAGGTGTAACTGAAACTACTCGGCTGTATACACTATTAGGTGATAAGAGTGTATAATTTAGCATAAATTATTATGCTGATTAACTTTTTTTTAATATGTTAGGGATTACATAGACTAGTTGATTAGATTACTACATTCACTAGGTGCCGCTATGGGGATGTTGACTAGCTGGAGCAGGGGGGAGAAGGACAGCGAGGCAGACGGTAATGAAATGCAGGCAAAAAAAAGCAGTCTAAATGTAATATTTCAGACTGGATGAAGCTAACTCTTCAATCAACTGCACATTATGTAAAATTACGCAGAGAATTTTTACGCATAAACATTTTTCTTTTTTTTTGCTTTAATGGAATTAATTATGGTATTACTCACTTTTTTTAAACTTTTATCTTTTAGAAAAGTCCACTACTTTTTCTGAGTTACTGGTCAATTAGAAAAATGAACAACTACTGTACACTGCCATGTAAACTATATGGCCAAAGGGTATATGGACAGCTGAGCATCACACCAATATGAGGGCCTTCCTCAAACTGTTGCCACAAAGTTTTAAGCACTTGGAAATATAGGATGCCTTTGGATGCGGTAGCATTATAATTCCCCTTCACTGGAACCACGGGGCCAAGGCCAAACACGTTCCAGCATGACAATGCACCTGTACGGAGAGTGCGGACCATAAAGGCTGGTGCTGAAGAGCTGCAGAGGCCTGTCACGAACTACTTTTGTTGTACAATATATTGTCCCAGGAATAATTGCGATTAAATAATATTAGTCATTTTAAGACCATTTTATGCCATTATAATTGTATAATGAGAAAATAATAGCATAATAATGCAATTACACCCTTTCAGCAATGAACTTTTAATTCTTAAGACTATCAGAAAAATTTAAATATTCTGACTAAATAAAATATAAATAAAATAAAACCACACAACCAAAACAATAAATAAAATGGACTCCCAGGCACGTATTCGTTTATGTTAACTTACCATTCTACCTAAGATACTTAAGTACAAGTTCACCTGTGCATTCACATCATTTTGTGCAGAAGGAAGTTGTAATATTACGTTTATGTTGCGTATACGTCTGAGTAATCTCACATGTGAATAGGATGCGTTTGGGTGAGTTAATTAAGCCGCTAGTAAAGTGCTTCAGTTACCGGTGTTCATTCACTGTTCAACCACCGTGGCCAGGGAACAAATTCCAGCCATTGGGGTTGCATAAGAGAGAGCACTCCCAGTGCCAGTCCCAAGCCCAGAAAAACTGGGGAGGGTTGCGTCGGGGAGGGCATCCAGCGTAAAAAAAATGTGCCAAATCAAATATGCAGACTGACAATCAGCTGTGGCGACCCCTAACGGAAGCAGGCAAAGGAGGAACAACAATCACTGTTCAGCTTCAGCTCACACAGCTTAAGCGGGACAGTCCCCAACATTATTGACTATGACTGGATTATTTGAAACGCTAGAACTATTCTTTCTAGATTTTTCTTCTTCAAAAANAAATTCAAATGCACACAGTTTTTGCATTTGAATGTGCACTTTTATCTTAAATTCGATGAATATTTGAAGTTTGAATTTTAATTGGACAGCCCTAGAGCAGAAGAGAGGACAGAAGCAGCTGGAATGGCTAAAATGTTGGTGACATTTGTCCTTATGTACACAAACACGCACAAACACAATGGGCAATATTTTACAATAAGTCGATAACATAATTATTGTCACAGGCCTAACCTCAGCCCAACTAAACACCTGTGTTGGATGAACAACTATGTGCCAGACCTTTTTTGCCCAACATCAGTGCCTGGCCTCACTAATGGTCTTCCGGATAAATGAGCAAATCCCCACAGCCACGCTCCAAAATCTAGTTGAAAGCCTTCCCAGAAGAGTGAAGTTTATTGTAATAGAAAAGGGGGGCTCAATCTGATGTTCAAAAAGCACATATGGGTGAGATGGTCAGGTGTCCACAAACTTCTGGCCATATAATGTGTATGTGTGTGTAATATATATATATACACACACACACACATATGTTAGGGATACAGATATATATAAGGATACAGATATATATTACAGTCAATCACTGAATAGCACTGAAGGCTAACACCTTTTTTTTATACACAGGTCTGACTTACATCAAGCGCAGCAGACAGGCGTTGATTCACCGAGCATTTCAGCAGTGGCAGCGGCAGTCGCTATGCTATTGGTCTGTTGTGAATTGCAGATAGTGTGAAAATGTCAAGTAGTAGTGGACTATGATCTGGTTCAGTATTCATTTTTGTATATTCATGCGGGCCAAATAAGATGAAGCAATGGGCCATATTTGGCCCATGGCCATTTTGTTGTCATTTTGTGGCCTAGATTACACAATGATTACACAATGAAGCCATTAAGGGGTTTTTATTCATTATGTTTTTTATGTTATTATGTTTTTATTTAGAAGATACACACTGAAGTGTAGCCTGAGTTGAAGAACTACACATGTCAACTATGACCATATTTATTAAAAGATTCTATAGTAAAAATTTCTTCTTATCGAGTATTTGGGGAGTGTGTTACATTGTTACGTGCATCTCATATGTGAGTGTCAGGTTTCTGCCTTCAGATGCTGTTTCTGGAGCTACTACACATAGGTGTGTCTAGAAGTAGTGTGTAGTTCTTTGAAATCAAGTCAAACTAGTACAGACAAAAAATGTTAATTAATAACTACTTAAATAATTTCATGTAATTTATTATTAATTTATTTATTACTCTGCCTAAATTTGGAAAAGAGGTATTTTGGACTAAAATGGAAAAATGATTTTAGTCAAAAGAAAATTTCCTTTGGACCTCATCCACCCAATCTTTGCTTCCCCACTTCACTTCTTTGTAGTAAGACTGCTAGTGAGTCACATGTCTCCTGGTGTTGTATCCAAAAGCACACAAACCTGAGGTTAGGCCTAACATGGTGGTAACACCAGAATTAGTTGCAGACCATTCCCCATTGGCCAGGTGCCCTGCTGTAATGAGTACAAAATCCCCCTAAAAACAGTAGGATTAATTCATTTGCTGTACAGAGCACCAGTGATCTCTTACATTAACGACTAACCTTCTGTTAAGAAATGATCAGTAATTAAATAATTAAATGTGTTACGTTCATTACACTGAAATCATTCAAATCTCTGAGCCACTGATTCAAATTCAACATAAAAATATATGTAAATAATCTAATCACCCAACATTCTTCCAAAGGCCATGGGTCATTTGTGACCTTAGTATTATAAGGTTCTATCTGGAATTTTAGTCATGTAGGTTCATCATTGGAACATATTTCATTTGAATTTTCCCCCAATTTTAGTTTCATTTAATCTAATATCAAAGGAAATATATTGGCTGTGACCAGTCAAAGTGTACCTTCGAAATTTATGACACCTGAAACATCGTTCCAGATGTTTCAGACACGTTCAAAGCACTTGTGAAGTGTAGGCCCTACTGAGCTGTAAATGCCATGAACACTTCCTTACAGTCAAGCCTTCACTGACTGTCAGTATCTCAAAAGCACTTTTCACTCAGACCGAATCTTAACACACCATGGTCCCAAACTGCTAAAATCATCAGATCTGTCAGTCATTTTGAGACTAATAGCAAGAAAACTCACCACGTTATAAGACAGAACAGATGTACCGTAAACCATCTTCAAGCCTGTGAGTTGTCTGAGCCTTTTCGAATTAAATGGACTTTAAAAGCATCAACCAAATTAACAATTGTAATAAATTGTAATAAATGTAAAAAGGAGAATTCCAGTTTTCATTTGTCAGTTATTAATAAATCAGGAAAAAAAAATCAGATTAATCAGAAAAGAAATCAGTTATAATCAGAGTAATGCCAGGTCAAATCAATGAGCCAGTGAGCAGAGGCTATCTGGACAACCAACACACACACACACATACACAGACACCAGTGCGTCTCTATATCTCCAAATATACACTGACTTGCTTGCTCACACACACGGGCTGGAAACAGTGTGGATAAGGAACCATATGGGCCCTCCACAAAACCTAATCAGTCATATTCATAAATCTAACAGGTTGTGAACTAGCAGGTGCATGCCACAGAGTTGGTGGTGTGTGGTTGCTGAGCACTGAAGGCTCTTCCAAAGAACTGGCAAGCTTATTTTTCCTTTTCTTTATTTACCTGCGAGGAGAAAGCTTTAGCTGGCGGAGGCCTTTTTGTCCCTTTTTTTTAGCAATTGACTGGCTGCTAATGTTATGCTAAAACGTCAGTGGAAGCAAACCGAGAGTAACACACAAGCACACCAACACACCCCAATTCCAGCAAATGTAAAACCCAAGCGTGATTGACTGGTCATAAATACCTAGACTGTAAGAGTAACTTTATTTAAGAAAAAAATTGTGCTTCATTTTGTTTAGGAAAAGATATGCTCCCTCTCCTAACTGTGAGAAAAAAAAAAAAAAACACCTGTCCATCAACAATTTTGTGAGTTGTTGGGTCTGTTGTTAAACGCTGAAGGCCCTGATGCAGAATATCAGAAGTGAGGACCTTGTTATGATTCTTGCCATGATGCATCTATTTGTGTTTAAAGACCTAAACTAATTCACACTAAAATCCATCTAGAATAGGATATTGCATAGTAACACAGGTAAAAGCAGAGAGGATCACCCTTGTCACAATCAAACATGAAATTTTTCCTTTACAATAACAACAAAAAGTGGGGTTTGATATGAAAAACCTTATCAGTGATGAGCATATGTCCCGAGCTGCCCTCTACTGCACACTTCAACAACATTACAGTAAGCAATGCAACATACAGGGTTCAGAGTAAAGTAAAAATACTAAACCGATTTCTAAAAATCCGATTCAGAATCGTGTTGGTTACGTAAGTGACATTATAACGAGTGGAGAAAACTTCCAGGTCTGCTTGAATTTCAGTGGATGCACCTGTACTGACTTCAGTCCGCCGTGTAGCGAGAACCAACCTAATCAGAAATAAGCTGTTCAAGATCATAATGTAGTGATCTGACCCTTAAAACACACCGAAGGAGCACGTGGAACAACTTCAGTAGGCACTTCCACTTGACAGGGTCCATCGCAGTGTGTGAGTGGGTGGCTGCTTTAGAAAATGGAAATCTTCCATGCAGCCTACAGCACTGTCTGAGCTCTTATAGAAGGCTCTGGCACTGGCACTGGCATGGTGAAGCCGTGTCCTGCGCCCAAAACGGCAGCTCTGCCCAAGACTAAGTGCTACTATACTAAACGGTGTCTCTGAATAGTATGCAGCACGGACGCACTGTGTTCAAAAGCTTCCATTAGTATCGGGGTTTGAAAGAATTCGCACCCGCTCGAGTCACATGACCGGAAAACAATTTAAAATGACAGACTGCCTGGATTAGAAGACATTCGTAATTGATTAAACGAGACTGGAGGAGCTAACCAGGCTCACACATGAGGCTTTCCACCTAGCACCAGGCAGGAACTTTCCTCTAACCCATGTCCGTCTTTGTCAAAAAAAAAAAAAAATGACAACTTAAGTAGGCTCCATTCACGCCGAATCCACACTGTTAAAAAGCTGCGCCACTAATCTGGTAGTGATCGGATGAATCAGACAAGTTAATACTAAGTGGAATGCTGACGGATGTCGCCGAGTGGCCAGGAGGCACTTCCACAGCTGAAAATGCTCCAAAGTGCTCTCGGGCGTCGGAGGGAGAGAGTTTCCCAGTTGTGTGTGCCGTCGGTAGCGACGCCTACGCCGCGGATGACCATGTGCGGCTTTCTGTGCGATAACGCATGAAGCCCCGCGACAACTTCCACATCGCCAACTCCACCACCGCGTAGCTACACAATAAACACGCGGCCGAGACCAGAGCACGTTACGCTCGGCGTAGGAGGAATCGTGTGTACGTTTCCGCATTAGGCAGGTTGTTCGGCTGTATCGCTGAGGCTAAAACCTGCCGGATAAGGTGGCGTGCACCATTTGCGTTGATGGCCGTTCTGCGCAACACGGGAGCCATCGAGGCGCAGGCACGAAACACAAACCCACCCGAGTTAGCAACTTTTTATCGCCTGCTGCACCAAATTTCCTGTACCACTGTTAACGTTCCCACAGAACGCTTCATCCGATCAATCTCTTTGCACTGATATAGCCTACCACGGCCCAAATCTGCCCTGTTCCAGGCCACGATGTGAGCCAGATTATCTTTGATCACGGGAGAGTCCATCTTTTTCAGAATGGTGTACAGCGGCTTTGAGAAGCCTCCACGCTCAAGAGCTGCCGCTTCCCAGCGAGTGCAGCGTAAAGGCGGGCTGAACCGAGAAGCCGATACAAAGACCGAACACACCATCCATCCATCAACCTGCGCGGTCTGGAGCCATTTTCGCGTGTTTACACGGATTAAAAACGGAATCAACTGGGCCGAGTGGGCTCTAATGTAGGACATGTGTGTGTTTGTGAAAGTGCTGCGCTTTGCGGTGCAGTGCTGTGCCACATCTTCCCTGAAGAAGCTTTGGCGCACAGGTCTGGTGACCCTTCCGGCTTTACGCGTCCTTCTCGGCGTCTTTATTTCGACGCGAGGCCTCGTGATACCGTCTGCATATATTTCTAGCTTGAATCCGCCTAGAGATCTCATTAGCACGCTCGAAATTGAACCGGGGAGTTACCGTGAGCTTCGGGAATAAGTGCGTTTTCCCCCGGCCGCACAGCCAGCACGCTCGGTGACGCCATTTTTTTCTGCTCAGAGCAGCCACGCTCGGTGAGGAAGCGAAGCCACTCGGGTCCGCTACGCGATGTCGGGCCCAAAGTAGAAACCCGGCGCTTAAAATGATTGTACAATGTGTCGCTGGATGGTTCTTACCTGTGTTAAAAGGCTCTACGTAGCCTCGGCTTTCGCGAGGTGCAACTTTGGAGCTCCGGCGGCGGATTTAGCCGAGTGGCTGTGGAGACGGCGGCTGTGGCTGTGTGGCTGCTCTCTCTCCGGCGCTGTCTTTGTGCACTGACCGGACTCCTCCAAACGAGGCGGCTGTTGCGCAAAGGCGCAGTTTGAACGCTCGCGACCGCACAAACGTGACCGTGTTCTCAGTCGCCGTTTCGGACGAACCGACAGCCGAGTCCCCCAGTCACTTCAATGAAACATTTTTTGCCATTTTAAAAGCGCGTTTATTTCCTCAATTTGCTTCGATTCCAGTAAGCCGAGGAAACTTTTCGCGGAGTTTGGAGTTTAGCACAGAAGACACCTTCAACTTTGTGAAATAATAAGCTGCGGAAAACCGCAGGCTGCGTTTCACCACGCTCATCAATTCCAGTTGAATCATTTCGCTTAAAGTTGCTCCACTTTTTTTTTTTTTTTACTGATTTTATTAGTCAAAGTTTGTTGATTAGCCTAGCAAGTACTAAACGTTTTTCAGTGAGATGAGTTCTTGGTGAAATATTCCTGCACAGATAGTTGTGGAGGAGTGTGATGGGCTCTCCACCTAGCAACAGGCACTGGAGTACTTCTGAGTCTGGAGTCTGGCAAAATAAGTCTGGTCAAATCCTCCAAGACTACACTTGAAAACTTCCTAAAACTAGGAAAAGTTAATAAGTTGAATACTAGCGGAGTTGCTGAGAAGTTACACCACTTATCCCTTGATGAAGAGTTTCTTTCTCCAGTTGCATTGCCCTGGAACCTGCACGTGAAACAGTCTCCTGCTGAACACCAGCATTTAGCTCGTCCCAGTAACCTCCAGTGTTATTTGAAAAAGGCTCGACTTTGCATATTGCTCATTAGGAGACCTAGGTGTAATGACTGGAGATTAGAAATGGTTGCTAGATCATTGATGAGCTCTTATCTACAGCTACAGCTGGGCCACATTTCTGCCAAAAATTAAAATGCTGCACAAACATTAGATTTTCTTTTTCATTTAGACCAAAAATATGTTATGTTACTTATTAACTGTAATTACACTCCTCACAAGACCACTTGAAGATATGAGTAAGAAAGTAATTATTTGAAGTTAATTAAGCATTTCACATTTCCAAAAAAAAAAAAATATCAATAGCTATTAATGTTTATTCAGAAGTAATTCTGACGAATGCTTTTAGACCTAGTATATTTCTATAGCCTATATAAACTACTAGGAACATTACCTGATCGATTTTCATAAATTAAATATATATATATATATATATATATATAAACCACATCCCCATATTTTAAATATTAGCCAACTAACAAGTAGAAAACATGGATAGCTCACACAGAACTATGCTCCTGATTAGATGATCGACTTGATGTTTATTTTAAAATCTGGGTGTCTAAAAGTGAACAGGGCCGTTGTCACTCCCTGCTGGAGCAAGAAAGCACTAGTTCCACAAAGTGACCACAGTTTGTGTTTTCTTAAACAGTAACGTTAGACAACATAATAGAGCACGTTGATTACACTTTCAGTTAATTGAAATGTTGTTGAGATGTAAGCTATCAGCCATGGGATTTTTTATATTGCTTGTTCATCTAACACATATAAGTGGCATTACAATGTTAGTATATTCAATATACACTTATTCAAGTGCACTGGCATCTTGTCCAGGGTGCAGTCCTGCTTTTTGTCCAGTATTCCATGGACTGGCTTCAGATACAGGGCCCTGATCAGGATAAAGCAGTTACTGAAGATGACCGATTTATTCAAGCGATGCATCCTAACATCCCAATGATGTTCTCTCCACTACGTCATAGTGACATTAGGATATTACAGTGTCGGAGAATTCAGAAGAATTTAGTACTCATTTTTCTTGTGTATTAGAAAGTGAATTAGAGAACTAAGCACAGTTAAGGCCTCACAAATGTCCATGTTAAAGAAGTTATTTTTGTGAAGTGGCCTTTATAGAAGCATCTGGTAGAACTGGAGCTCTAGTGGTTACAAGGTGAAGCACAAGTCGTTTACGTACTCTTAACCCACAGGCATGCCCATGTACACAAAGTGGGTCTCCGATCTATATGGTGTCCAGTGGACTTTATCGACATAAGTTAGATTGCTTCCTAATTTTCAGTGTCCTAGCTAACATTCAAATCTAGCTGTCAATTAAAAATCCATCCCATTAAATTTAGGGGAAAAAGAATATGTACAATTTACAGAACTTTGTTAGCACAGCTTGGTCAGTTGGCACCAAGCCTTTCACGATCTTAGCTTGTTTGTGAAATGGCCTTTGATAGCATTGTTTCCAGTGTTAGTTAACCTAGCTAGCTACACACTCAGCTAGTCAAGTGTGTTTCAGCTAGCAAAGTTACCACACCTCACTTAATCATTTCGCTATGTTATCAATAATGCCTTTGTTAGCTTTTTTTTGTTTTACTGGACGTAGTTAGCCTAGCTAATTATCCTATAAGCTCCATAAAAATCCGTATCACACCAGACTCTGTACCCATGCCACCTCTTTAACATTGTTTTATCTGGCTAGGTGACTAAATCATGAGTGATGTAAACTTTCGTTACATAAAGGTAGCCAGTGAATCAAACATTAATTTGTAACATTTGTGATCGCATGTGTAAGAAGTGTATGATGGAGTGAATATAACACGTCACAGAGGCTCTTTAAAAAAAAGTAAGTAATTTACTTGCTTTAAATGTACATGGTATATTTTCAGTGTGAACTGTATATCTTTTTTTTTTTTTAAATTTGAGTTGATATTGTAACATGTAACATAGTGCTAGAGTCCCTGGTTCGATCCTGAGCTTGGGTTACTGTGTGGAGTTTCTCATGTTTTTCCAGTGTCTACATGGGTTTCTTCCAGGCTCTCCTGTCTCCTTCCACCTCCCAAATATATGCCATGTGGATTGGTGATTGTAAACTACCTCTATTGTGTGTGAGTATGTAACTGTGTGTGTTCAAGGTGTTCTGCAATGGACTGGCATCCAATCCATGGTGTATTCCTGCCTAGTGCCGACTGGGATAGGACCAAGATAAAGTGAAGTTCATAAGAATATGAACTCTTGGACCTGTAATTGTAATATAAACGTATACTATTTTGGTAACTGAGCAATTCTAAGCAATAGAATACCAGTTAAAAATGAAAATATCTCAGCTCTCAAGTTGCTCGGTATACACGTCGCACAACGTCTACAGAATAATAAGCAATTCTGTTAAGTTTGACAATGGCTTCAGATGACAAAATTATTGAACAAAGCATCACTTATCCACTGCAGCCAAATTTAAAGAACACTGATATTAAAGCTCAGAAGACATGAATACAGAACTGTTTTCTTTCAACACTTAAACTCCTGTTAAATAAGATTGTAGATGATCAACAAAGCGTTATATGCAACATCCTGAGAATCTATGACGGTTTATTAACATCCATGCTTTTACAACTTGGATTCTTTTTGTCTGGCCAATACTATAATTTTTAATTGTACTTCAATATTTAATGGAGCATTTTACACATTGACTGTCTGTATTGATCCCAGTTAAAATGATGTAGTATCAGTGGTCTTACATTTCACCCTTCTTTCCCAGGCAGACATGAGCTCAGTGAGGAAGTGGGAAGTTTGTTAGGGCTCTCTTGGAAATGAAGGTGTTGCAGCTGGCAGCAAAACTGTATTCCAGTGGAGTGGAGCTCATGGAGAAAGTTATCTGGCCCTGTGCCTTTCTCTGTCTAACTATGCATCTCCAGCAGATTCTGCCCGTAGTACGCGCAGCAGTCATGGTGTACATTTTTGTTCTATCCATGGGGCCATGGTCAGCCTCAGAAATGTCATGTTCCCTGAGCAACACTTTGGAACTGAACTTACACTTGCACAGGCATCTACATGATGGGCCTTTTTTTTTTTTTTTTTGGTATAAATGTGCCACATTGTGAGTGGATGGTGCTTCTTTAACAGGATTTAAACTAGGCTGCTGGAGGGATTCAGGTAAAGTCACAATGAACATGAACAGCCTTTTTGGTAAAGGATTCTTTCCTACACCTCTCACCAGCAGATGACAGTGGTTCCTCACAGAATGCTGCCTTTTTCTTGGCTTTGTTTGTAGACCAAAAAAAAAATGTTATGGTCAGTGTTCTTGTGTCTCTCCAGCATTGCTTGAGAAATGAACATCCACTCACACACTGCAGCAAACACTTCAGAAAAACCTTCCTCCTTATTTTCCCTCTTTGTCCAAGCTTACCACTCAGCACCTCCTGGGAGGATAAACATGGTTTACTGTGAGCAGACTTAGATCCAGCAGTCCATGGATCCAGAAAATAAATAATTTTCTGGTTGTATACAGTATAATAACCTTTGGAGGTCATTTTCTACTTCACATTTGAGAGCGAATCATCTGATCTGCTCATGGCCCTCTTGGGAACCCTGGATCCGCATTATGAGGTATAGTATTTGTCTTTTCTTCAGTATGTGGCTGTTAGACCTTTGTGAGATATATGTGTGTGTCTAAATATATATATATATAATAAAACCAGAGCTAAATATATATATAAACTGCATGCATCATAAGTTTCCAACACAAATATCCAACATACACTATATCAGCCACTTTAATGGGAACATCTGTACACCTGTTTATTCATGCAGTTATTCAGTCAGAAAATCAGTGCATAAAATCATTCAGCTACAGGTGAAGAGCTTCAGTTATTGCTCACATCAAACTTCAGAATGGGGAAAAAATGTGTTTGTTGGTGCCAGTTGAGTTGGTTTGAGCCCATCTGTTTTAAGGTTTGCCATATTGTGTGTTCCAGGATGCTTTTCTGTTCGCCATGGTTGCAAAGAGTGGTTATTTGAATTACTCTAGCCTTCTTGTCAGCTTGAACCAGTCTGACCATTCTCCTCTGACCCCTCTCATCAACAAGTCATGTCTTCTCACAGAAATGCTGCTCATTGGAAGTTTTTTTTCTTTTCTTTTTTTGCACCAGTCTGTGTAAACTCTAGAGACTGTTGTGTGTGAAAATCCCAGGAGATCAGCAGTTTCTGAAATACTCAAATCAGCCCANTGCATGAGTTTTATGTATTGCCCTGTTGCCTCATGATTGGATGAGTGCATGAATGAGCAGGTGTACAGGTGTTCCTAATAAAGTGGCCAATGAGAGTATACTAAATAATGCTTCCTTGAGGAAGAAATATGCAAAGATGTCCAGTAATAGTGGTGTATTATAGTTTTGAAAGTAGGGGTAAGCCTTTATATCCAGTAAAATTCACAAAATAAAATGAAGACCTCATACATCTCATACAAAAATAGTCAATAAAAATGAATTCTCTTACTAATTAATATTTAAGATTACAAGAAAGGACAAAACACTTTTCTTTCTTGGCATCAACAATGAACACAGGTTAGATTAGGTTAAATTATGAAATTTATTTAAAGTGGCCATTGTTCCAAGTTCCAAGTACCTTTTGTTCTGAATAACCTTTGACCTGTGAAGCAGGTGAAAAGTGAAATAGAAAGAAAAGGTTTAGCTTTGACTCATATCCTAAATGAGATTCCTTACATCTGATCAGCTTTGTATTTCACAGCAATAGAATGACAATAGAAACAATACAAGGAAGTAGTTTTGATCATGTTCCCATTTCAGTTTGGCCACAAGCAACATGGATAACTTAAAAAAAGGAAAAAAGCATTTTTGCTTGATGCCAGATTGGAATTTATATTTTCCTCTAAATGTTCCCAAATTTACAAAATCCAATAAAACTACAAAATCTAGCTGCTAATGTGTTATGCAGTTAACTTTACCACAAGTAAAGTTATGTAGTGAAGTGGAAGTCATTTTGAAAATTTTGAAAGGCAAAATGTAGTTAACTTAGAAACTGAGCTTCATGCATGTGAAATGCAATTATCAAAGTCTTAGGCTTTATGGGGCCATCATAATCCTTTTTTTTATTTTACCCACATTTGTACCACCTGCTGACAGATGAAGTCTGCAACTGTTTCAAAAGATTGAATCTATAAGAAGTTGCAATATTTCTCTTTTTGTATAATCCATTATTTAAACAGATGTCTGATCCCCAGAAAATGCTAGCACAGCCACCTAGGTATTTCTAGATCATTCTAAATCGTTTTACAAATTGCACCGGATCACAGTCTAGCCTTTTTTGGGCAACTGTAGATGCAATTTTCCTTGTTTTTCTTGGGCATTAGCCTTCAGATCTTTTGTGCCCCCTCACATACAGGCCAGGGTTATGCAGAGATTGCTGTAGGTTGAATGGGGCTCATTTACTCCTCTCATAAACACTGTAGTTCTTTCAAAGTGAATAATGGATTCTCTGTGGCCTATCTCATGTCTCCTTGTTCATGCAAATAGTTTCCTGGGAAGTGTTCAGCTGGTTTGTTACACCTTACCAACAGGTGACAAATTAAAGGAAAAACCATCATAAAGCATCTTAGGTGTTGGGCCACCACAAGCTGAAAGAACACCTTCAGTGCACCTTGGCATAAATTCTCAGGCACTCTGGATAGACCATTATTCTGAAAAGATACTCCCACAATTGGTGTTTACACCAAACAGTTTGGTGTTTGGATAGTGGTGGAGAGCGCTGTCTAACATGTCTGTCTGAAATCTCCCATAGGTGTTCGATTGGGTTGAAATCTGTTGACTGCAAAGGCCATAGCACATAACTTACGTCATTTACATAATTATCAAAACATTGAGCTCATGAGCCGTCATGCCCTGTAGATGGGGACATTTTCACCCTGGAAGAGACCACTTCCGTCAGGATGGAAATGTTTCATCAGAAGATGAAGGTGATCAGTCAGAAGAACTTATACTTCTAATTTGAAGTGATTTCTGATTTGATTCTTCCCTTTAAGCAGACAAGTGGGCCCAAACTAATCCAAACCTTTCCAGCCAAATGCCCACAGCATAACAGAGCCACTGGTGATTCATTTAAATTGTCACTCATTGGAGTTCATTTTTCCAAAAGGTTTGTAATAGTACCTCCTTAATACCATCTTAACAACATTCTCAAATTAATGAGCATTTCCTAAAATCCTTACTGACTAAGTAGTTTGCAAACTTATATGTAAGTTGCTGAGTAAACTTGGCCACTAATTTATTACCTAAGTATGTGTTTTATGAGTCTTCCATGCAGGTCAACCTCAAAAAGGCAGAGGCTGTAAATTTTAGTATAAAAAAAAACAGCCTCAGATACATTTGCCCAATCTTAGGTTAATTATTATTGCTGTTGTTCAGACTTTTCACTCTTCACTGTCTCATTCTTTCTTACAAATTAGCTTACACACTGATCAATGAAATAAAAACTATTGGAATCCAAATGATGAAGAAGATAATAATGATTGTGCACCAGCAGTGGAGATTGTGGAGTCAATCAAGTGAAGTTGTTTGTCTCCATGCTGTGATGCAACCAAATATAAACCCATTCGACCATCTCAGTGACAGCAAGAAGTGGTGTGCCCAGCTTATTAGTCTTATTAGAATATTTCATTTGCTCCTTGGTGCATAATAAGTGGGCACAGAATTACTGTACTACCCTGATAACAAATGAGTAATGGCCCACTGATGAACTGCACCAACCACTTAATTTGGCCCACATATCACTGAGGAATGGCAGCAATGAATTAATCAGAATCTGGCTACCATTACACAGCCGTAACTCATCCTTGATGTGACTGTATGTGTACAACTGGGCCACATTTGGCAAGAAAGAAACAAACATTTGGGTCATTTTTGACCCACAGTACAAATGCTGTAAAAACCTTCAAAGTGGCTGTTTAACTTTGGGCACCTTTTGGACCACAGTACACTTGTCATTGCCATAGTGCATGTTTGGCCCAGATTTCTTTACTATAGTTTCTCTATTGTTTCAAATACACTGTAGTATTGTAGATACTGGTCAAAATGCCTACAAAATGACAATGATTATTTAAATCAGCTTGAGCTAGATATGATTCATTACATCTGCATGAATTGTACATACACAATAGTTCACTCAGATTTGTGATTTGAACTCATGGTTGTGGAGGTACCAGGGCTTACGTCAAGGGTTAAAGCTGTCACCCAGTGATTCCATATGGCCACGCTCCTTATGCTGATAAAGATCAATTTGGCCTGGTACAGGAGAAACCTGTAGAATTGTTGCCCTAGAAATGTTCTGAAAATGTTCATTTTCAGATCATTGCACTTCCTGTCCAGGAGAGTGAGAGGGGCAATGCCATGCTGTAGTGGAAGCAAAACCAAGAGAAGTTCTCATGCAATGTGCAATCCTTGTGTTAGCTCTTGGTCAGAATAGGCAGCCCACGGTTTATATATTTAAATACAAGCTAACATTTTACACTTGCTTTGTTCATTATGCAAGAACATTGGTACCAATATCGAAGGCCGTTTTATTACTAATTACTATTACTATTAATTTAATATTAGTATCAATTTTCCTCATTGCTCCCTGATGGCTGTTGAAACTTCTCTTTTCTATTAGCACCTAATAAATTTCTGTTAATGAAGGCTTTTGAGAAACACTCACAAAACTGGCTTGTACTTAACAAACATCCTTCCTTAAGTTGCTTTCTTTTCACTAAGATTCACTGTTATCAGTAAACAAACCGATACTCACTATGGATTACCGTGGCCAACTATGGTTTTACTATATGTGGTAGTTCATATTTTCTGTATTGTTTGTTCTGTATTCTGCATGCTAGGTATCTTATAAAACCAAGCATTCATTCAACAGTTGTGTTCTTGTCTTATATAGCCATGTTGCCATGTCATTTTAACTTCACATGGTCAAGGCTGCCAACATATATAAGTAAATATTTGAATCCCCTAGTTCAGCTAATAAGAATATAGCTCTTTTAACGTGAATACTGCATAGACATTCTATATCCTAATTTCCCTTCAAGCAGACTCTTGTGAAGAATGAAACTAAACATATAAAACATGTAAATCATCTTTTTTTGACGCAGAGTTAGTGACGAGGAAACAGGTACTGAAGCTAAATGTTCACTGCAACAATTTGCCTATGTGACAGTATCTGAGGATCAGGTAAAGAACCTGGAAGAGAAATGAGAACACGCATATGGTAAATTTCCATACGTAAACATACCTTGCACAGTATGTTTGTACCACACCAAGTGTCATTTTTCTTGAAGTTTGTGTACACGTAGTACGAAGATGTGATCGCTGTTAGTCAGTTAGTCACATTATCTGTTAACCTTAATGGAAAATAAGACTATGGACAACAACATGGCTGATGTAGGTATTGTTATTGATTTTGCAGGGTGCATGAGTAAGCCTTGGTTGTGCCAGATCACATCTTTGTATTTCTGTCTTGTGTTTAATAGATCATCGTGTGTTTTCCGGTTGTGTCTGACAGGTGCGCTGACTTACAGAGCAAATCTTAAGCACCAAGGGGCTTGAAATAAGCTGAACAGTGAAAAAAGGCTCTGCAAAACCATGTCCAAGTTCAAGAGTATATCAAAATTGCACAGTTTTTGTCTATCACATCTATCACTCACCTCCTCTTTCTCTCTTCCTCCTCCTTCCACTGCTGTCTTTCTCATATACAGGTAACCTGGAGACAGTGTCTCCCAAAGGACTTGCCTGGCCCCACTGCTCTTAGCATTTTTTTTTTATTTAACAAGACATTAAAATACTTTACCTGTTTAATAATTCACTTGAAAAATACTACGTGGTTATATCATAGTAACCATGGGAAAATCAAGGTATGAAGAACACCTCGTAGTGAAATCCTGCTTAATTTTCCTGCAGGCCTGTACTCATAATTAAACTGTCCCCAATGGGACATCTCAGCACACCGATACTGTTCTTTACTTCTTTCCTGATTTATATATTTGTTTTGCTTTATCTGCCTTGTCTCTAATGCTCTTTCATGTTCATTTTCAGAGTAGTCCTTAATATCACAATTATTCAAACGATAATGATTTGTAAAACAATAACAAAAAAAATCAATTGAAAAGTACTTGAAATTAATTTTATAATTAATTTTGTAATTACATTGTAATTAATTAAATTGAGAGCATTCTTATAACTACCATACAAAGAGTGTGCTGCTATTCCAATAGAGAAAAAAATGGGTTTCCAATTAGCCAGCTAGCAAAACATGAGCTTGCAGAGCTGCTTAGATGCCAAAGTTAAGCTCTTATAGGCCCGTTTCCCTTACCTACACCATGCTTTAACACATTCACAAGAAATGCTGTTTATTTCTCATTTAGACCTTAAACGTGGCAAAAGAGAAACCACTTCTGCATGAACAACAGTGCTGCTTTTTATTCTGTGATATCAAAAACAGTCAAGAGAGACGTGGCAGTGTACACCACCACCTACTGTACTGGAGTACAGAGAGAGCATCTACTGTATGAAAGGTTATGTGTTCAGTCACAGATAGAGATAACTATCTTCTGATTAATACTGCTTTAACTGAGAAAAGCTATACTGTGGCTTTTAATTGATCTCTGTGTTTTTGTGTATTCTCTTGTCACATGCAAGATTGACACTCAGAAAGTATTCAGTTCATATTTCCAGTATTTTTCCATTGTATTTTTTTTAACTTTCTCTAAAGGTTCCTGAATCTTGTTGGGAAAATGTTTACTGTGAAAGGGCATCCAGGGGCATGTAGACTGGACTGTCCAAACCTCATGTAAAAGCCATTCAGACTTCACACAGAGAACAGCTAAACAACATTCAACTGCATCGTCCAGAAAATGTTTAGCAACACGTGCCATGTGCCACACTAGGAATCACTAATGCCCTGCTAGGAATCTTACTACTTTCTCAAATGGAAAAATAGAGTCGAGTTTCAGCTGTATATTTTCTAAATTAACTACAATCAGTGAAGTCCGTTGAGGCAGGGCTTCTTAAACCTTTTGTAACCATGGACCCCTTTAACTGTAAAATAAATTTCCTGGACCCCCTCTGAACATAACCCAACTACTCAAATATTAGGCTCATTATTTAAATGTGCATAATGATAATGATAATTATAATTATAGTCTATTCTACCTCCCAACAGTCAAGCTGTTATGTAGTCTATAACGGTGATCGTCAACTGTTTTCGGAGATCTGTGTAAGTAAACTGTATATAATATATACAGACATATCTGCAGTTTACGGTTCCATCCCTAATCCGCAGTCCAGTGTACTTGCTCCAGATAATCAGCTCCAGGCCCACAAACCAGGGCCCAGGCTGGACAAATGCTTTGGTTAACAGCTTTGGTTAACAGAAACCTCAACTTGAGCATGACAATATATATTTTTCTATATTATATAAAGTTCATTTTTCTTATTCATTTTTTTCTTCATGAACTTGAAGTTCTTCGTGAAGTTGACGTAAATAAACCGTTCCACTCACTGACATTTCATTGATATTAAAAAATATAAAATATATACTAAAAATGCAGCCTGAATGTAATTTGTTTAATGAACATTATTTAAATGTGTAAAAGTATATTTTGTCTAATTATTCTTGAACTTTTCACTGACAGAACAAGGCTGACCTTATTTATCGGCCTAGTTGTGAGTTATTGAGACCTGAATTAAACCCATTCAATTCAAGGGAACAGTCAAAAGGCTATAAAAGAACTATAAGAACTCAATAATAAATATAATAGCTCTGATACAGGTGGGTTGTGATTTTCTCCACTTTGCTTCACAGACTCCTGGGATTTCCTGGATTCCACTTTGAGAACCACTATTGTGTAGAGTAAACCAACTCTCTCTCTCTCTCTCTCTCTCTCTCTCTCTCTCTCTCTCCATTCCACAGATCCACTCAGTTTCCCACACACTGCCTACTACTTTTTTTTCCTCTAACACCTGGTGCAAAAATAACCACTGCCTTTTTCTACTTTGTTAATCAGAATAGACCTACTTGAACTCAAGCCAAATCCAACTCAGTTTGCTCCTAACATCCCACACGATGTACTTTGGTGAGTTTTGGTGAGACTTTTTAAAACACTGCACACACAGGACAGTGTAAAATTTTAAGTGAAGTGACTTGTGGCCAGGTATGGTGAGCCATACTTGGAATTTGTGCTCTGCATTTAACTCATCCAAGTACACACACACACACACACACACACCATGAGCACACACCCGGAGCAGTGGGCAGCCTTTTTTGCTGCATCGCCCAGGGAGCAGTTGGGGGATCGGTGCCTTGCTTAAGGGTCTCACCTCAGTCATGGTGTTGAGGGTGGAGGAGAGCGCTGGTCATTCACTCCCCCCACCTACAATCCCTGCTGAGACTCGAACCCACGACCTTCAGGTTCACCTTCGGGTTAGTCCCACTCTCTAACCATTAGGCCATTTCAGAATACCAGTTCAAGATGTATTTTATTAAAATACATGACAAATATATACCAAAAAACATCATTGGGATATGCATCCTTAGCCTATCCCGGGAACACTGGGACTGAGGCAGAAATACACCCTGGATGAGACCGAAGTCAAACGCAGGGTACCATGCACACACACACACACACACACTCTTTCACACCTAGGGCCAATTTAGCATTTTTGGGAGGTGGGGGAAACCGGAGAACCCGGTGGAAAACCCGAACAGATATGAGATCATGCATGGAAACATCACACAGACAGTAACAGGAGATCAAAATTGAATCAGCAACCCCAGCACCTCTGCGCTACCCAAATGGTACAGTTCAGTTTTGCAGCCTCTACGGTTTTTGAAAGGAAAATGGAGAAATGAACAAGTTATGAGCAGGTGCTGGAGATTGTATATTACAACCAAGAGGATCCAAAAGATACTTTTAATATTTACTACTTCACTTTAACACTGACACAGCATTAAAGACAGTTAATAGGCTTACAAAATAATTAGATAGTAATAATGGTTAAATAATTACATCTGGAATGTTGCTGCATTCTTCAGAAGGCACTCCTTCCTAAAAGAGAAAAATACGGTTACATTTCCTTATTCTCTCAATGCTTCTGCAAAGATCAGAAATGAAAAGCTTGATATTATACACTGATATTATACTTAATTATACTACCTTAAACCAATTTAACAATACTCCCAATGCTCCAGTGCATAAGCATGCTTATTCAGTTTAATATATACATACATTTAGCAAGTCGCACTAATATGCATTTTAATACTGAAACAGTTTCTCCTTGAGAATGTTGCTGTTTTCTGGAAGTATTTGTTACACATGAAAATGATGAAAAATTAGATTATTTGAATTATGCACAAATAATTCACATCATTTCTCATGTAACCCTAAAGTAGGAGTGAACAGTGCAAAACACTCACGCTTCTCGTTTGAATGTCTCATGTGATATCCTGTCATTTCCGAGACCCTCAGGACACTCACTGAAGTGCTGGATACCAAGTGTCTTCAGTGCTACAAAGATGCACACTTCACTTAATTTAACTATATATATATGTATGTATGTATGTATGTATGTATGTATGTGTGTGTGTGTGTGTGTGTGTGTGTGTGTGTGTGTGTGTTTGAAACAAATGTTTTCCGAGTATTTCCTACTTTCCTACACCTCACAAAAAATTAATTATTACAATAGTCATCCTACCATAAAAAGGGATATCCTTACCCTCTCTATATTGGGTGTAAGAGATGTACCCTTGATTTGTAGGATCTAGGATACCACACACTGCATCCAGGTTGGAATCATCGAACAGACATGGAATACCAGCTGCCTGAAGCTTGGATGCTTGCATTTGCTCAAGTTGGGAAATCAGGAATTCCCTCGGCTGTTCTAAAAAACAAAAACAAAAACACAAGGCTAATGGTTACATAGATAGATGATAGTTAGATAGATATCACACAGTGAAAACAATCACCCACAACCATATCAGAGAAGACATGATGCCTTTTCCATTCCCACTTTATCCAGCAATTTTGATGAGTCTCAGGTTAACACTACTACTAAGACTTTTCACACACTGGCTTTTTAAAAATAAATAAATAAATTGTTTATTCAATAAGATCAGAGAACTGTACAGTTACTGCAAGACTTGAGTAGCTTACGTTACAACTGCCATACATAACATGACAAAAAGGTCAGAGGTGTATCACCTGGTCTGTAATAGAAGAGCATGCTGGTTAAATTGTTCATTAGTTCAAAGATTTTGTGATTTTCGAGGTATTTTGATGCCTCTTTTTCCCGAGGTGTTGACATGATCGCGCCTCAGTAACACTGCTCAGGCCTCGGCTTCCTCAGTGTTTGGCGTGGTTGCTAAGATACCTGCTGCGCGCACCCAAGCCATCGGCTGTTCAAACTGCAGTGCGCGTATATTCGGGTTTTTACCGTAATGACCAGGAAGCTACTCAAAAAAATAGGTACTACGAAGGTTTACACGTCCAACTTTTTAAATTTTCTTTAGCGTCCCTGAAGGGACTGTGCTCACGACTAAACCAGTAGTTTCTGTTTACATATCTACATGTTACGTATGCTAATGCTTTCGATTATGTGAATGTAAACTTACGTTTCTCTCTACATTGCTGAAAATAGACCTGTTACAGCGCGCGCCCCCTGCTGACAACAGTAAAACCCCGAATATGCGGGCAGTATGTGTGTAAACTGTGTATTTACGGTGTGTGAGAGTGTTTGTGTATTATTTACAATAAAGTTATCCAAGTTATCCAAATTATTCATATATACACTGAAGCTTTATATATATATATATGAATTGAATGCCTTTATTGTCATTATACGAGTACAAATTAGGTTTGAAGCTCCAGTTGTTACACGAATAGGTGTGTGTGTGTGTGTGTGTGTGTGTGTGTGTGTGTGTGTGTGTGTGTGTAAACAAATGTGTTAGACAGTCTTGTATGTTGTATAAGTTCTAACAGGTAGCAAGTCAGCAGCACAAATCATAAACAAATCAAGCACTCAATAATAATAATAATAATAATAATAATAATAATAATAATAATAGTGTAATAAAACTGCAGAAAAGCAGCATAAAACTGACAATGACAGTATTACACTATTGCCATGCAAAGTGAATAAAGTATGTTGTTAATGTGCAGTGGTTTAATTACAGAGCAGTGAAGGTAGAAATGCAATATGTAGTGTGTATTACTATTACAGTGGTGAATGTTAGAATGACACTGGCGATTATAGTAGTAATATTAATAAACAATTACTTAATAACAGCAACAATACTGCTGCTACTACTACGAAAAGCAACAACTGGCATCACTAGGATATAATGACAAGAGAAGCTTAGTGCTGATGTACCATCATGTTTGCAGTATATAAGCTATAGTTACTAGTGTTTGTCAGTGGAGTTTAATGTGAGTGAAGGGTTTGTTTGTGTGAAGTAGGAGATGCGGTGGGTCAATGTGACTCATTCAGGTGATGGTCCTGAAGGAAACCTGTTTCTCAGTCTGGAGGTATATGAGTGGATGACCCTATACTGCCCTCCAGACAGCAAGTGTCAGTGGGATCCATATGTATGTTTTTTGCTTGGTGAAGGCAACTAATATAGGCAAGGCGACCTGTAACAACAACAGCACAAGATTTCAAGGGTGAGATATAATTGATTAAGCAAATGAACTAATTGCATGAAAATGCATGGTGCATGAAAATAGTAAAGGCCAGGCACCACAGGGTTAGGGTTTGGTAATAACATATTGTAATTACATCCATCATATGGAATGAGAGAATTGCAGCTATTGATAGAAATACTTTATTATATTTTTTGTCCCAACTCTGTACTACACCTAGACATTTTGGTGCATTCTTGTTTTATAGGTTACTGACCATATGTTTATCTGATTTTTTTCCTCCATACTGATCTGTTTCTTTTAGCTTTAAAAAATAGTGATGGGTTTAAGAAGTAATAAAGGAGCACATCTACATTAACAATAATGTTGAGGGGTAATCAGGTTGTCAAAGCGCTTTAACATGGTATCCTTTTCCTGTTAGATTTAAAGAAAGCTTTATTTCAAAACAATAGGTTATTATAACTATAACAGACTAGGCTGTAATTGTAACTTTTCTGTGCCTTTTTTCTTTTACTCTACCGAACGGCGTGCACTTGACGTAATCAATAAGCGACAAAATACTTCGCTCGGCACCGCCCCCTCAGTTTCCTTTGCGCACGCGTAAAGCAAAGAGTCCTTGGCTGCGCTGGCTGCTGTAGGTGAACCGCACTGTTTTGGGACACTGTAAAAATGCAGACCTGGAACCAGCTTTATCGTACCCTTGCAACGGTAACTATTTTATATGTAACCGTAGCATGCTCCACTGAATGTGTATACACTGGTTTATAGAGAGAACTGAAACAATACGTCGCTTTGTCGCTCAAATTGTCTCCCGCAAGGCCCAGTTAGCTCAGTAGCTTGACAAGTAAGACATTAGCGCAGTTTACTTAGCTTCAGACTAAACTAACGGGAGTAAGGTGTATAACTGCTCATGGCTGCGTTTGTCATGCACTTGGCGGAAAAAATGCTTACTGTCGAACTTGGTCAAGCTTTTATATGTTAAAGAAAATTACGATTCTAAAATATATCTAGCTTACAGCTTGAAAATCTTGCTGCTTTGTGTATTCAGGGTCAAGCAGCCTTATTGTCCTATCATCATATGTCTTAATATTGAATTCAAGTGTACAAGTTGTTTAGTTTTAGGTGGATTTGCATTAATGATAGTACTAACAGCAATCAGGTTCCCAAAATGCTGCCACTAACCTGCTTATGTGCCTAAATACATTTTCCACAACACCCCTTTTTTTCTTTTTTTTAAAACCTCGTTTTACAGATATTTTCTTTACCTTTTTTAATTGTTTGGTGAAGTTCAATAATGTAAAACAAGGTAAAATGACTTGTCTCTTTGTGACTTATTAAATGGCTCTTCGAGCATCAAGAGTTTTTTTTTTTGTCGGTCTTGGATTATCAGTTTCTGTTTGGTTTGTTTTTCATACAGCGAGGTCAACACCTGCCCTGCAAACTGCATGGAGCCACAGCATTATCTCTGAGAACGTATGCTGACAAAGCAGCAAGTAAGCCCCCTGAACTGCTTTAGATGATCAGTGCTACCATAATAAATAAACTTTCATGTTCATTTACCTCTAGTTAAAGGCACTGAGTTCAGCTGATACATTGCTTTCTTCTAGTTGATGCTGATGTCACGGTGGTGGGATCTGGACCTGGAGGGTATGTTGCTGCCATAAAAGCAGCACAGCTTGGTTTCAAGGTAAGGTGATAGCAAAAGAGCCTTTTCTGTTGTTGTTGTTGTTGTTGTTTTGTTTTTTTCCCCTTGATTAACATTGCTTCCTTCTGCAGACAGTGTGTGTGGAAAAGAACGCCACCCTTGGAGGCACCTGCTTAAACGTGGGCTGCATCCCATCAAAGGTATTTTATACTTTTTTCATACTAACTGGTTGGACTAGCTATAACACACATTTCTGCACACACAGCAATTTACTGACAATTGTGTTGTGTTTTCAAGGCCTTGTTAAACAACTCTTATCTGTATCACTTGGCACATGGAAGGGATTTTGAAAGCAGAGGTATTGAAAGTAAGTACAATCTCACACTTTACATTTTTCATGTCAGAGCTGCAGGTACTGTTTTAATACTGACATCCTCTTAGTAACATAGCCAAATCTCTCATGCCCCTTTTGCCAAGGTAAGCAAAACATCAGTGGCATGATGACGGTGTGTCTTAAGACATGTATCCCCTCTTCTTGATTTTGATTTGCGGTATCAGACAGCCCTACAGCAGTATAGTAACTATAGCAAATGTCATCTCTCCTACCGACATAGGGATTGACAAATTAATTGAACATGAACATCCGAAACTCAAGCCTGTTTCAAAATGCAGATAAATATATATATATATATATTTTTTTTTTAGTCCAAGGGATTTCGCTAAACTTGGAGAAGATGATGGCACAGAAGAGCGGTGCTGTCAAAGCCTTGACAGGAGGCATTGCACACTTATTTAAACAGAATAAGGTATGTTGGTAAACATAAGCAGTTCTTCTAGAGGGGCACACAAGCGCAATGAGATGTCATTTACTACTGCTGTGTGTTTAATTCTTCTACAGGTTACGCATGTCAATGGGTTTGGAACTATAACCGGGAAAAATCAGATCACTGCAAAGACAGCTGATGGTGGTGAGCAAGTCATTAACACCAAAAACATCCTCATTGCTACAGGATCAGAGGTCACCCCATTCCCAGGCATTGAGGTGTGATTTCACACATTTACTCCAGCTTTGTATGAAAAAATGTACAGATTTTTTTAACAGTTTCAAATTAATTTCGCAAGCCTGTAATAAGTACACTTCAATGTTTAACGCTTTGGTTTTAAAAAGTCATTTCAGTTTGGTTTCAGCTTGTAACTTATCATTGGTTTTGGCAGATCGATGAAGACACTATAGTATCCTCTACAGGGGCTCTGTCCCTTAAGAATGTCCCTGAGGAGCTCATTGTTATTGGTGCCGGAGTTATTGGAGTGGAGCTGGTCAGTAAATGCGACATAAGAACGTGTACATGTACATAAAGCCTTTATATTGATCATGGACTTTACTGCATTCCATATTTTATACGTTTCAGGGGTCAGTGTGGCAGAGACTGGGCTCCAAAGTAACAGCAGTGGAATTCCTGGGCCATGTCGGTGGGATGGGCATCGATATGGAGATCTCCAAGAATTTTCACCGCATTCTTCAGAAACAGGGCATGAAGTTCAAGCTGGGTACCAAAGTCCTGGGTGCCACCAGGAGGTCTGATGGCAAGATTGATGTGGCGTAAGTTTAAACTTGTGAATTTGACAAAAACATCAGAGTGCATGTCATCAGTCTCCACTGTCACTGCTCCTTTTGGAGAGACTCTTTACTCGTTTGATAATGAACGCTTGAGAAGAACCAGACTCAAAGCTGAACTCTACAAAAGAGGTTTCTTCTGGGTGACACCGGATAGTGGGACTATAAATTACAGTATGAGCTCTGTGAAGTTGGCACCCCATATAAATAAATTGTCACAAAAGTATACCATTCATTTGTGCTGTGTTTGGCGTTCAGTATTAAACTTTTTTTTTTTTTTTTTGCTGTGACGTCACTCCCCACCCCATGTCGTCCAAATCGTATCAAATCGGTGCCGTTCGTTTGTGCTCGATTTGTGCTGGTTTGTGCCATTAAAGCAAACCCTGTAATTACTTTCCTTCCCGAAATATAACAAGAAGAATTTTGGGAGCAGTGACGTCACCCTCCACCCCATGTCACTTAAATAACCCAAAACAGGTGG
>CM074953.1:14874920-14919905 GCA_037577455.1 Pangasius macronema | reverse complement strand
AAACATGATTCATCAGACCAGGACACCTTCTTCCATTGTTCCATGGTACAGTTCTGATGCTCACATGCCCATTGTAGGCACTTTTGGCAGTGGACAGAGGTCCGCATGGGCACTCTGACCGGTCTACGGCTGTGCAGCCCCATACGCAGCAAGCTGTGGTTCACTGTGTGCTCTGACACCATTCTATCATAGCCAGCATTAACTTTTTCAGCAGTTTGTCCTACAGTAACTCTTCTGTGGGATCAGACGGGCTAGCCTTTGCACCCCACGTGCATCATTGAGCCTTGGGTGCCCATAACCCTGTCATAGGTTCACCGGTTGTATTTCCTTGGACCACTTTTGGTAGGTACTAACCACTGCATACTGGGAACACCCCACAAGACCTGCCGTTTCAGAGATGCTCTGACCCAGTCATCTAGCCATCACAATTTGGCCCTTGTCAAAGTCACTCAGATCCTTACACTTGTCCATTTTTCCTGCTTCCAACACATCATCTTTGAGAACTGACTGTTCACTTCCTGCCTAATATATCCCACCCCTTGACAGGTGACATTGTAAGGTTAATCCATGTTATTCACTTCACCTGTCAGTGGTTTTAGTGTTATGGCTGATCTGTGTATGTATGTACATACGTATATAAGGGACTGTATAAGGCATGAAGAATGTTTTCATCATTTTCCTTTTTAAACACATCCTTTGCAAAGCACTGATACATTTTCTCTTTGAGCAGTGTCCCTAATGTATTCTCTGTGACATAAGCGAGGGGAAAAAAGTAATAGTAAGCACATTCCTGACTGAAATATGACTGAAGAGTTGCAGAACTGAGTTGCAAAACATGTTGAAGCACTCAAAGCAAACCCTAAGATGTTTTTATCAGTAATAAGCCAGTTCAGACTCGTACATTGCTTGCATGAGAGGTTTATTTGGTTTATGTTCATTCACAATTTGGTACAAAATCTATTTAAAAAAAGCCGAACCTATTCTGTTGTTTAAAAATCATTGTTTATGGGCAGAGACCTTTGCAGTCAACAGGTCAAACTTCACATTCATTCATTTACTTTTTAGTATATAGTCATTTTAAATTCCACAGTACATTCCCCTTTCCTTAGCCAAGACCTTGTTATACCTTTCTTTGATTTCTCAATGATTGTCAGTGTCTTAGTCCTAATGGCTTTGTTGTTAAAACAGACAGGTGCTGTATAAGGTGGCTTTCTGGCTAATTTCTTGAAGTAACTCTTTCACAGCCTTTTCTAGATCCATCAGCTGGTTGGCTTTGTCTTCCAGCGTCTTCTGGTTTTCATCGTAGGATTTTTCCAAATCTGTTGGCAAATGATTTCATTAATATTTCAGCAGTGTGGAACAAAATAACAAAAGCAGTAAAATGTGTGTGTATACATTTACACCCAGAAGTTCATCTTGAATTTCTTTATTACCACTTAATCACTATTATAGCCTCAGTAAACGTATTCTGCCAAAGACCTAAACCTTTTTTTTTTTATTTAAATGAGTTTTAAAGGGTGAACCATTTAAACCAGTTGTTTGACCTACACTCACCAGCAACTTTAATAGGAACACCTATATCCCTGCTCATTCATGCAATTACCAGGCAATCATGTGACAGCAGTGCAATGCACAGAATGATGCCGATACAGATCAAGAGCTTCAGGTAATATTCACAACAAAGTTCGAAAGGGCAAAAACATGATCTCAGTGACTTTTGATCGTGGCATGGTTGTTGGTGGCAATCACATTTTTTTCCCAATTCTGACACGTGAACATTAACTGAACCTCTTGACCTGTATCTGCATGGTTATATCCACTGCACTGCTGCCACATCCAATCAAATAGTCAACATTTCCCAATTTACTTGTATCTATTCCTGTTTATATTTTCTAATTTATTATTTACTTTTTTAATGATTTTTCTTAAATGACTGGCAGCAGACACAAATAAATTAATTTTGTACTAATTTAAAGTCAAGAAACTATTTACTGACAAATCTCAAACAACTGCATCTCCCATATTTACACAGAGTGTATATCAGTACCTTTGAGAAGCTGTAGTTTGTCACTAGCTTGCAGCAGCAGCTCTTTGGCTTCCTGCTGAAGCATCTCAGCTCTTTTCTTAGCATCTGCTACACCCTGAGCCTTTTGAGTGATGAGCTCCTCCACAGTACCATATTTATCCTTCAGCTTTGTGTCCAGATCCTACACACACACACACACACACACACCAAGAGGAAACCACTGAATTTCTGTTGCTGCAAGAACACAAGAACACTACCAGTGATTTCCCTGTATTGTATGTAAATTCTTAATTCCCACATGTTGGTTTCCACGTTATTACAGGCACCTTTTTGATCTGTTCTGCCAGCTCATTGACACTGTCTGTGTCTCTCTCTGTCATTTCAGCAGTGGTGGAAGTGTTTATTGCTTTTTCTTTCAAAAGAGCCACATCCTTTTCCAGCTGAAGTAGTCTCTGAGTAGCATTACTCAGCTTGAACTCTGAATCTGCCGTCTCTGACTCCACCTGTAAATCACAGGGGGAAAAAAATGCAAAGGTTTATGAGCTCATGTCTCACAGTAAACACTTATATTTGACTGTAGGTGCAATATGGTCATCTTTCTCAGGAATAACTAAATAATACATCTTTATTAAATACTTAAAAGACAGGTTTCAGCTGCATGTGAATTCTATTTCCTCTCCGATATGTCCCCTTACTGCTACCACATTCTTTTATTTCTCTACTCAAACTTTGAAGATAACTTTCGAGCATCTGTACAAAATCTATATGCAGCTTGATGGGAGATTTTAACTTTATTCTTCTCACTGTATTTCCTTGTAGGATGTTTGTGTGTGATAACGTCACTTGGTAGTTGTCAGATTTGTTGTTAGATCTTCTGTTTAAAAAGGGCTCATAGGAATCAACTGCCATAACTCTTCTTATTTGGCTTCTTATTAACATGATCTACACTTTATTTTAATCTCAATACATATTTTCTTCATGAGTGTTTACCTAGGATTAAACTTACAGATACAAGCAGATCCTGTGTTCCCTTGATGTCACTAGAAGCCTGCTTCAAGGCCTCAGTCACAGCTGTCTGAGCTTTTTCTGCCTGGTCCAGAGCTTCCTGTACCAGCTCAGCTGTGCTCTTCACATCAGATGCCTCCTTCCTGTTACAGATAGAGGCTTTGTATTTAGTAACAGCTTACAAATTTTTTTACAAAATTTTACAAAATTTTAACAAGTTACATGTAGGCAAAATGTACAGTATGTGTGTCTCTTTAATGTTGCAGTACGCAATATACTAACAAACCACTAGATGGTGATAGAACATTGCACACTGCATTCATGCTACCTGATCAACATGGATCTTTTTGAAAGACCACAAACAATCCAGACAATCATCTGCAACAGGAACAGGATGACATTCTATTCTAGCGTCAAAGTTCTGACCTGGCTTTGCGGGCCTGCTCCAGCAGGGCCTCGGCTCTCTCAATATCTGCAGCGCTCTCGTTAAGGATATCTGCCACGTCAGACAGGCTGGCCACTCGCTCCCGAATATCTGCTGTCAGATTCTGCAGCTGAGCCGGCGTGGTGGGCATCTGCATCTGCAGCACCTCGTTAGCCACAGCCTCAATGCTCTCCAAATCTGCTCCTTCTTCTGAAGACATAATGGAAAACAGCAGGGATGAGTAGAGCAAAGATTAGGGACAATACTTTAAACTTTTTGTAGAGTGGATCTGGAAGCCTGAGAAGAATATCAGTGAGTCTTTATGATATACTTATACACCCACACAAGGAAAGTCAACTATCCTCATGGAGATGTTATTTATCATATTTTCATCTGAAATATTTTAGAAGTTGTGAGCGTACGGGTGAGGAAGTCTCGGATCTGTTTGATGAGCCTGCGCAGCTCCTCATTGCTGTCATCCACACGCTGCTTGGTCCTATTGGTCTTCTGCAGCACCTCTTGAGCATTCAGCTTGGCCTCATCTGCTTTTACTTTTGCTTCTGACACCTGAATTCACAGCAACAATTCAATATAAATTGCTTAGTAGTACGTGATGTAATTGCTATTAGAAATGTTCAGTGGTTTACTCACCATCTTGGAAAGTTTGTCCACCTCCTCCATGGCACTGACGATATCCTGGTCAAAGTCCTTGGCTTTCTGCCAGGCATTATGGGCCAATGTGGTGAGACCATTGCATCCCTCTCCCCCACACTTCCTGTTTCCTTCAGCATCCACACAGCCCAGACCTCCACACGGAGAGTCAGCACAGGCCTCCGAGCCAGCACGGCTGCCGCAAGTCTGGGACCATTATTCATTAATTAATAATGAATGTGATAAAGGTCGTTTGCTTATAATTAATAAGGGTAATTTATAAGATATCTATAATCATTTACACTGATTAAACTAAACATGCTTAATTATATCATCCTTTATTATATACGTATATATTATGATATGGTGCTCTGACAGTAGTGCTGGCTGCAATTCAATTATAGGTTTACATTAATGTGCTCATCCAAATGTGTTATTGTTTCGATAGTAACAGTTCATTCACAGATAGGTTTTCTGACAAGGGAAAGTCTTCTGGACAGGGGTTTCTCTGTGACATGACGTACATTTTTTTGTCTTTGTCTTGTAGCTTCAAGACAGAGAGGGAAAAAAGATTGGCTGGTGAGGGAAAGACTGTTTTATTGCTGCTATAATCTAAGTGATAACAGGCTTGTCTCAAGGATGTTCCATAACATTAAATGTAACTATAAATGGTTAAAAGGTGCAATGTGTTATTCATTAATAAATAAATAATTGAATCATTGCAAATCTCTGTAGTATAAGAGGAGTAACGAACTTCAGGATGTGCTCTTATTGGAAAATAATCCACTTCGGGGAGGTAATGGCATGACGCGAACAATATGGCCTGTCGTGTGCTATTCTTTACATATTCAATCATGCATAATACATAGGCTTGTTAAACAGTCTCGCATAATACAGAATGAAATGGTCACCTTCTCACTGAGTTCAGATAGGTCTAGGGTCTCAAGCTGGCCAGCCAGATTGTCCAGTGCCTTGGTATGCTCATCTTGCTTCTTCTGAAACTCCTCTTTAGTCTCGTTCATCATGGAGTCTGTGTAATTGCGCAGTGAGGCTGACTGCTCCACCAGGCTCTCGGGATCACTAATGGAGGCATTCACGCGAGCCTCTGCTGCTTCAGACTCCTGCATGTATTTCCCCATACTGTCTAATGCTCCTAAAAGGTTGGCCAGTCCATACAAAACCATTAAATATGCATTATTAAACATGTTAAGCAGTATCAGTAATAATCAAAGTCTCTGACAGATGCAGTGCTGCTCACCTCGCACATCTGAATTCTTTATAAACTCAACTTGCTCTTGCAGGTCTTTTACAGTGCGCTGCAGTTTCTGAGCTTCTTCACCGAGTGTTTCCAGCTTTGAGTCAGTGCTGTTGTCAGAGATCTGAGACAAGAGCTCCTCTGTCTGATTCAGCCTCTCATTCATTTCAGCCATCATGGATCTAGATTTAAAAAAGTATCAAAAATTTGTAAATTACATTACAGTATCAACTTTGGACCATGACCCTGTACCAATGACTGCTATTTTCATTTCAATGATTATGTGTCAGTGGGTGGTGCAGTATGGAAATGTGTGGTTACTCTCTTATCTGTTTCCCAATTCATAAAGTACTGTCATTAATAAATTCATTTGGTATGAAAATACAATTTAGCTTTTTTTTTGTAGCGCAGAACTACAATAGAACTAATAGAGGCAATAAATGAAGTGTACAGCTTCAGACCTATCTGACACCACCTTCATTTATTTAAATAAACCCAATCTGTACTCAGTATGCTTCGACACATTTGGGTTGCAACATACGTAGCTTGCTCCACCAGGCTCTGGATCTCAGTGAGCGGCTGAGTGGCGGGGTTCTGGGCCAGAAGCTCACGGATGGAATTGGCACTCTTCTCCACGTTGTTGATGGTGTCCTGGTAGGGCCCTGTGATGCCATTGGATTTAATGGCGTTAACTTTCTGCACCAGCCTGTGCGTTTGGTTAGTGAGGTCTCCTATGATCACATCCCATTCAGTGAAGCACTGGTGGCAGCGTTCACAGTGTGGGAATTCACCAAAGTAACCCCGAGCACAAGTGTCACAGCGGGGGCCCGACACACCCTCCACACACACACAATGTCCCGTGGCTTTGTTACACTGCTGCTCAGCAATTCCTCTGGGGTCACAGTCACATGCTGAAAGCAAACACAAATACTTAGACATAACAAGACACCAATAACCATCACATGAGTTCAATACCATTTTGTTACACTTATTGAAGGTGTAAACCTACATAATCACTTCACGACAAATGATATGAACTGACATAAACATTTATAAAGGCTTATTCCAACATGCATCATCTTTCATGAAGACTGCTGTGTCCATTTTGATGTCAAGATAACAGATTATCAGAGTAAAGTGATGCATATTTACTTGTAGCTCAGTGGTGTCTGGTTATGATGTGACAGTTAGTTATGAATGTACAATGGGGTCTTAATTAAAGTGTTTTCAGGTTATAAGATTTTAATGAATACCTATGGCAGTTCCATAGTGACAGTTATGTACAGTATATTTTCTCTGGCTTTTATTTAAAGTGTGTTCAATTATATATATATATATATATATATAGCCTCTGGGTTCACAGACATAGTTCATCATAGCTGATGAGTTGCATTAGACTGTGTCTACCCTAAAGGTCACTTGTAAAGAGGCTGAAAGAATGAGAGAGGAAGTGTTGTGGGGAGGACATGAATAAGGTAAATATTTGTGTGAAAGACTGTGCATTGTAACACGTATGTAAAGTGGCCACAGAGTGTTGAAAGACAAAAGGGCCTAACTACCGCACAAAAAGATAGACACTAAGCAAACACACCACTAGGATTACTTTAAACTGGCGTCATTTGCACAACCCTTCAACCCCCAGTGCACACAAAGACAGAATCCTTCTTACAGAAAGGTGTTTCTATTCACATCCCCCCACACAGCTTCAATCCACGAGTCTTAATCTTCTTGAATTGCATTCCAACCTGAAGTGCTTCACACACATACATGCATTCTCCAAGAAAGGACTTCATCACCTCAGGGCCCTAATTTGAACAAAAGGCTGTGTGGAAGTGGGGGCTTAGCTCAGAGGTTAATCCTACTATTGTAGAAGAGGCCTCTGGCAATGCTGAGAGGCACAACCTGCTGAAATATGCAGTGAATGTGACCCCTGGAGATGAAAACTGTCTGCGACATTTTTTTTTTAATATGTGGGAGCGATGGTGATCTACATGCTCGTGCTAACATGTATACACAAACCCCAGCTCATACACTTTCTGGAAAGTGCAACCGGACCAACAGAATATTTGTGTGGTATCTATGGCATTAAAATTGTCCTGAGCTTAAAAACAAATATCAAAGTATGCATATTTAAATGAGGGAGAACCCTTTTTGAACATATACACACACAAGCCAAAGGTCCTCACAAGGTCATAACTATCGGATATTCCTATCTTTTATATCCAAGATGTAAAATCATTGTGAAACTAATTTTCTGTTCAGTAGAAGTTTCTGAGTAGTTGTGACAGAAGAAATCCTCCTTCCCACACACATGTTTTCCATTTTCACGATACATTTACAGCAAAAGAATGGTGGAGAAAGACTTTTGGATCACAATAAAACAAACACATATGGCTAACATTCCACTCACAGGGACTGAGTTTCTGTTGTGGTTCCTAAAACCACTGTAAAGTATACTCTATTAAAGGCAGAATGCACATAGCGCCATGGTCCTAAGGACAAGACAGAGATGCCTAAGGAGTAAAAATCTCAGCTACAATACATAGATGAATCAGTGGATAATGAATTTATATTAAACCCCAAACAGGTTAAAATGTTACTGTATGTACTAGAACACAGAGCATCTAAAAATTCTCATTACCACAGTCACATAAAAGGTACACACTATAGTCCGATCAGAGAAAGTCCTCATTCCTCTACCTATGGATTGAGGCATATTGAGGTTAAGTCAACACACAGAGACACTCAGGAGGTAACTAGATCTTAGAGAAACATAGGGTAGGAGGGGGCTTCCTGCTATGCTGGGCTCACCAAACAACCGGAGTTGGGGTGTGTGTGTGTGTGTGTGTGTGTGTGTGTGTGTGTGTGTGTGTGTGTGTGTGTGTGTGTGTGTAGGGCGGGGATGGGGGGGTTCTCTGAGCAAACTGGGAGAAAACACAAACCCTGCTAGAGCCCTGCTTCCTGTGATGAGCCACTCATTCTTGGCCTGAGAAAAAGAATGTAAACCAAGGACAGAGGCAGGAGCTCATACTGTGTAGATATGGCTGAAATGTTTATGAATGTTTATGAACACTAGAGGCAGTTGCGTAGTCAAGTGTTCCAGAAACTTCAGAAAACCAGTTGGCTTGCTTTCTGCAAGATAAATGTACTTTAAATATAATGTTAGCTTGCAGATATTATAATGCTTTATAAAAGACTTTTCCACCAAGCACTTCTTCATTCACTATCTCCAGCTGTTCCTCAGTGGGTTGAATTTTAGAAAAGAAGTTTAAAATCTAGTCTAGTCTATTCCATTCCACCGCTTTCAGGGACAAAAGTTGATTTCTGCTCTATGTCACCCACCCATGGCCCCTGAAGGGAAAGCCTACTGGAACAAAGGTACTTTGTTGTACTGGAGGAGAGGATATTAGGAGGCCCTGAGCTCATCATGGCAAAACCCATTTGAAGCTAACCCAGTATTGCAAGGAAACCTTTTATACACTACTATTAGTGTTGTTGGTTACCTTTATAGCCTTAGCTTTGTTTGGAGCAGATCAGCTGAGCAGAGAAATCACCAGCGTTGTACTTAGTTTATATCATTACAGTTTAACTCTAGGTTAAACTAAGTAAGGTGTAACAGGGTGCTATATTCCCGAAATATTACATTATATCACTTCAATACTTGAAGACACTTTCATGATACACTATATACCTATCATGATATTTAGGTTTGTTAACAAAGTTATAGCAAAAGTCATTTCTTTGTGTAGTCAGTCAGCTACTTATTATTGTAACAGTAACTGGGGCAGTGCTATAAAAGCAGGGAGGATAGCTGCAATATCCTTAAAAGGACAGATTGTGTGATAATTTATCACAGTATTAATAAGACATTTCATTTTGCCCAACCCTCGTAAAATAGCAAGAATCAATTCCACCAGACAAAATAAAATGATGGTTCTCAGCTTACCTTGACATTTGACTTCAGGGTTACCCCAAAACAGCTCTCTGCACTCCCTGCATGTTCTTCCTCCAAATCCAGGCTTACACATACACTGGCCACTTATCTGGAATGGCGTTAAATAAGCATACTACTTTACAACCTGTACAACATACTGACAAACCATGATGACATAAAGATGTATGCTGAAATCATACACTACATAAATACGACCACTGATAGGCAACGGCACATATCATAGCATCCACTCGAGCCTAGTGGTTAGATATAATATGAAAGAGACATCACCTCATTGCAGGCAGAGCTGGATGAGTGATTGGGGTCGCAGTCACAGGCCTCGCAGCCTTGACCACTGGCCATGTTCCAAGTGTCTGGGGCACACAAATCACAGTGCTGTCCAACTACATTGTGCAGGCACTGGCACTTCCCGTTGTTCTGGTCACAATGGCATTCGCCGACAGAGGGACAGGTGTCCTGCCTAGTGCCCATATGGTTACACACACAGCCTGAGGAGAAGCAAACAATGACTCACTGACGAGATGAAATAGAAACAAGTTGCCTATAATAAATTTGCCTAAATTAGATCAACGCAAAAATATCCTGGTACTTACGTCTGCAGTTCTGGGTAAGGGCATCACCATAGTAACCCAGCTTGCAGTGGCTGCAGATCTCGCCCTCTGTGTGGTACAGACATTTGAGGCAGGCGCCTGTGCGCACATCACATGATCCTGGGTCCATCATGTCAATGTTGTTACTGCACTGGCAGGGATGACACTCTCCACCAGCCTCATGAGGGTTTCCATAGTAGCCTGAGGCACACTCATCACATCTTGCACCTACATGAGGCAAAGTAAATGACAGACTGTACAATAACACTCACAGAATCACTTATAAATAGCGAAATTGTTCTTCAACATTCTGAACCCAAACATAAACCATTGAATTGACACAAGCACCAAGGTGTCCTATAAGACATTTTTTTCATTTATTTAGTGTTGATTACCTTTATAGCCCTGGTTGCATACACAATACACCTGGTGTGAGTCATGGCTCTTATAACATGCCCCAGCAAACTGTCGGCTGCTGCCAGGGCCATCAGGACACATGCAGGGGCGGCAGTGATCTCCAGATCCCAGGACAGGGTCACCATAATAACCGTGCAAACATCTGTATAAACAGGCAAGATTTATCAGCAGGTTTATATTACAAGATCAGATGGATTTTGAATTGAGTATAATATTTAAACTGCATGTACACTGGATCAAACATGTAGAATTCACAGCAAAAAAGTCTAACAAAAAGGCTAATGATGTTATGTACAGATTACACAGAATCCCTGCAAAATGTGTCACTAACCTCTCACAGCTGTGTCCAGTGGTCTGGTCCCTACAGTCTAAGCACTGCCCTGTTTGGGGGTCACACTGCTCCGCATGGCCGTTACAAGTACATGGTCGGCAGGTGGGGAAGCCCCAGTGTCCAGGGAGACAGCGATCACACTGACGTCCATACGCTCCGGGAATACATTCACACTGACCAGTGGCCTCATGGCAGAATGCATGCACTGAGCCCTGTGGATTGCACTCACATGCTGGGGAAAAGAAACAGCATGCATTAACCTATGTATACCCATTATCTCTGCGTATTATTAAAGAAGAGCTTAAATTCTCCTTTACAAGTATGTATTCTGTACGCAAATGAAAATGAAACTCACGTCTGCAGCCCTGAGGTCCAAAGAGGAAAGTAGAAGGGGCACACCTGTCACAGTTTCTGCCCACCACATTGGGCCGGCATTGGCACTGGCCACCATTTGGGTCACACACCGTACTAAGAGAACCCTGAGGGTCACATGCACAAGCTGTGGGTGTGAGAAAAAAACAGATTTAATATTCCATTCACTCATCTTCAGGAACTGCTTTATCCTGGTCAGGGTTACAGTGAAGCAAAAGACAATCCCTGGGCACAAGGTGTGAGAAATCTCCCTGGATGGGACATGAACACACTCATTTAAACCAAGAGGCAATTTAGAGTGATATAGAAGATATTTTGTTAAATTCGGTATAGTTTTTCAGCATTACATTTAGATGTGTATAATTAGCGAATGGATGCTGTACAATTATCATGTAGAAGTTCATATGATTTTTGCAAAGTTTTCAGAAATTGTGCTTATGATATCAAGACCGAAACAGATGACTGCTGTACCACACTGTATCACATACTAAATCTGAAATACTAAAAGTGTGGTTCCACTTGAAGCAGAGAGCCTTTTCTTTCTAACTTGATGAAAAGGTGCTTTTTACCTGGCATGTTATGCATACCACAAACCTCCTGGCCAATTTGTCATGTTGACAGGAGAGCAAAGACCATATCACAATGAAAAAGACTTAATAGCACTTGGTGCATTCCTCAGGATAGGGCATTTGAGATGAAAGATCTATAGTGTCCATTCTGTTTTCTGCACTGCATGTTGGAGCATGTTGGAGTGATTTGGAAGTGCAGCCCAGGCCCATTTGATGTCTAGGTGTAATTAATAAAGCACACACACTAAACCACACAAGCCTACAAAAATGTCAGACAACCCATTATAAAATGAGTGCACACGGGACAGTTTTTCAGCAACCTTTTTACATCCCTACTGTACATCTACATCCAAATGTTTAGTAAAGACAGAGAACTTGGTGATGTAATTTCACTGCAGGGCATAAATATAGACTAATTTTTCATTAAACTATCACTGAACTTAAACAATCAGACCTATGCCCTTGCCAAACAATATGTAATATATTAAAAACATGCTTTTTCCAGTTTTATTTCCTCTTCCCAGCATCTCTGTGATTATTACATCTTTTGGGAATAGATAGCTTCAAGGTAAATTCTACCAAACCTGTAATAACAGTAATGAATGCTGTTTCCTGTCTAGAGGACTTGTCTGTCACTTTATTTGACAGCAAATAAGATGTACGCTGCTGAGAAAGCTGGCTCAGGAAGCAAGTGAAGCCCTATAATCAGGTGTGAGGCACAAGCTATAACATGCAAAGACAGCAGCAGGGACCAGGGATGAGTGAACAAGGAGAATGAATGAAGACGTATGACTGACATGCCCCATAAAAAAAGCCCTTAGGCATTGAGAAGACTGACAGGAAAGGGATGTGAGCATATGTATGTGCCTGTCAGTACCTTTAGCTCCCTGATGCAGTAGAGCAGACACACTGAAGATGTAGTTCTTGCAGATGTCAGGCATAGGGGTCTTCACCACAGACTGGCTGTTCTCTAAGCAGCGGTAGCGCTGGAAGGTGTCCCACGCACTGTTGGTCTCTAAGTCACCTCCCTCTGATCCGGAACCAGAGAAGATGTCCAGATTCTTACAGGAGGGCATCAACACAAGCTGGAAAAAAAAACACAGAGTAAAACTATGAACAGGCTTGCTGTAATGAACGTGGTAATAAACAGTCTAGTGATTTAGGGTCAGCTTTCCATTTCATATGTTCATATGTTTTACCCAAAGAATGTGCATTTTCTTTCAAGAATCATCTTACAATCAGCTTAGATATTTCAAGAGAGAACATACTGAGTCAATGAGTGTGTATGGGGACTGGATGTCACTGCTGGTAGAGTAACGAGGAAGACTCAGACGCACTGTGTAGTTCAACCCCTTCTCAAAACACACTGGCCTGTGTAACACCACATATCTGAAAAGACACCATGGATATTAGACAAAATTTAAAAATTATACAAAAATTTCACAAAATTGATTCAATTATCAGAACAAGAAGTTTCCTTTGTTTCTTTTAATAGAAAAGAGGCACCAAAGAACAGGTAAAAAAAATACAAATGGCCTGAACAAGAGTGATATTTGCACAATCTGTTTTACACACAGAAATACACACACCTGGAGCCAGGGTGTAGGGACACCATTTGGTTGTCATCATCAGGCATAGTGTTAGCACAGCGGCTGTCAGCAGTGATGGAATAAGGCCTGATGATAGTCATCAGTACTTCCTCCCACTGCTCTGGAAGCTACATAGACAAATACACAATAATAGGAAGAATGGAAACTCATACAATATGATGTAACACGGATATAGGCGTCATGCTGTGCTAAAAATACCACACTGCCAAATTGTCTATGTGCAAGACATATATTGAAAAACACTGTAAAAAGATTTATACTAAAAAATTGGTGCAGATGCATGCTGGAACTAACCTGGGGCTCATAGCGAATAAGGATGTCATATTCCATGGAAAAGGGGATGTTGTCAATGCTGAACTCCAGATAAGCTCCTTCTGGAACATTCACAAAGCCAATACCAGTCCAGGTTGGATTGCGGTCCTGAGGATATGGTCTCTGCACAACTGTGACACCCTGGAGAAAGAGAGATTTCTAGTACACGGCCCAATTCAGATTTATAAACCACCTTAAATAGATATAAGACAGGTGACTTACAGGTCCAAACTTAGCATCTTCTGCCTCATAAACGTAATGGTCCAGAGCAATGAAGTAAAAACCGGACTCCACTTGGTCACAGCGTCTGCCTGACATGTGCTCCCGACACTTACAAAACCCTGTCTCTGGAGAACAACTGAGGAAGACACAAACATCAACATGATCCTCATCAGTCATAAAAACCTGAATCTGCTGCAGCAGTGAAGGCATGTTTACATATATGATGACCTAATTCAGAGGTGAATCAAAAATCACCTCTGACAGGAAATGACATGCTATGTTTTATATGTACTATGTGTATACTACATACTGAATGCTTTGAATGCCTTTAAATATTTAGTTTAGTTTGAGCACACGAGATCAATCAAGTTAACATGCATCCTGTAATGACATGTTTTGGATCAAAAGCACAATGAGTGTGAGTCCAGCACGTGCTCCGACATAGATCTTGAAGTTTAGCCTTCTTATCCGATCAGCTAGAAGTTGCACTGAGGTGCATGTCATACTCACTCGTTATTCAGAGCACCTCCAGCATCACAGTCGCATGGCCTGCAGCCGTCCATGTCATTGCTGAGCCCCCAGTGCTGAGGCTGTGAAGGGAAAAGCTAGTTAAAACACGCTTTGAACAGCAAGCTGTTTATGACAGACCTCCCAAGATGAGAAACTAAGCATTTCACTGTGGGGTGGCCTGTGTTTAACTTTGAATCTGCTAGCTGGATACATAAACAATTAAAATGAAAGGCTGTCTAGAGATTATTTGGAAACAAAAGCTAGCTGAAATTCAGACATAAAACTATACTAATACTATTTAATTTAGAGCATCATATCAGGTCCCAGTCTAAATCAACCAAATAGAATAGTGTCCAGAAAATGCATGATTAAAATGAAAGTCAACCTACCAAGCACTGGTCACAGTCTCTCCCCATAACTAAGCGCTTACAGTAGCAGTTCCCTGAAGTTGTGTCACAAGGGCTTCCACCTGGGACTGTCCCCAAAGGATTACAGGTACAAGCTAGAAAAAGCGAGACAGACAACAGGAATCATGGAAATGCTTTCTCAATGATTATTATTCCAATGCTAATTATCCCCTTGCCTGTGAAGCAATAAACTGAAATGTCTACACATGTACCTTTACATCCCAGAGGATCGTCACTAAGGCCATAATGGCCTTGTTTGCACTGGTCACAACGCTCCCCCTCCACGTTGGGCTTACAACGACACTGTCCCGCGATCAGTCCAAGAGAGACATCTGTCAGCCCATCACAGATGCCTCCATTCAGAGAACCAATGGGATCACAGTCACAGGCTACAGAGGGACAAATATCAACAGTTAAAACACTAATATTATAAGCCAAAATCAATAACAATGAATTATTAATCCAGACAACAAGAAGCCTGAGGTTAACATACAGTAAAAAAAAGAAAAAGGTTTAATAATATTATAGTTAATTATAGTTTTTAAAAAATATAAGAAATCACTCGTGTTTTCAGAATAATTTGGCCACGTGTGTGGTCCGAGAGATTGGCATAAGCCTCAGAGATCACATAAAATGAAGTGTGAAACTTCTGCTTAGTATTTAGCTCTGTGTTGACTAGCACTACTTCAAAGACCAGGTGTTTCCCACCCCATGCTGAACCTCCATCAGCCTAACCACAAAGGGAAACAGAGTGGTTCAAAGATCTAGCCAGACGTTCCTTTCAAAAATGAACTAGCCTAGACAAAAACATTGAGAAACAGATGAAAGCAGGGAGGGAGAGACAAAATAAAGGATGGGTAAATGTGATAACAGAAAGAATAACGCACCCTCGCAGATGTTGGGGTCACGAATGTCCTTCTCAGGATGCTGGTAGAAGAAGGGCTTGCACTGCTCGCAACGGTGGCCCATAGTGTTGTGCTGGCAGCCATCACACACTCCTCCACTGACATTACCTGAGGCCTGGTACACAGCCATGTCAAAGTGGCACGAGGTACTGTGGTGATTGCAGTTGCATTCTGTAGAGAAAATGCCAAATTATCTCTGGGTGATGATGGAACTTATTTATAACCTTTTTATATTCACACAGTGGAACCTTATAAATAGGTGAAAATAATATAATTGGTAAAATAATATTAACATCTAATCAACAATTTGTTACTATAAGAAAAGTTTGACCTGTTATAATGTTATAAAATTACTGACATTACAGTGTACATAAGAACAGTTTTACATTTATGGCAGACACCCTTATCCAGAGCAACTTACAGTTATCTCATTCATACAGCTGAGCAGTTGAGGGTTAAGGGCTTTGCTCAAGGGCCCAGCAGTGGCAGCTTGGCGGTGCTGGGATTTAAACTCTCAACCTTCCGATTAAGAGTCCAACATCTTAACCACTGAGCTACCACTTTGTTTATTGCTGAGATAGCTATACTGACTCACTGCATTACACTTGTGTAATATTTCCTGTAAGTGTCTTACTTTTGCAGGCATTGGTGTTACGTCCCTCTGCAGGTCTCCAGGGCAGGTCATGGTAGAAGTCCTGACAGAGCTCACAGTTCAGCCCCATGGTGTTGTGGTTGCACATACAGTGGCCGTGAACCTACAGGAAAAGCAACCATAAGAAATCTTAAAAAGTAATCATCACTGATAATGATAAGGACTAACTCTAAAAATGTGGATAACAAAAATTTTAACTGCAAGTGGGTTAAAATAAATGAGAAAAAAAGTGTTCAGGCTGAACGCAGCACATTTGCTTCTTACAAAAAAGTTATCCTGGTATGCTAACTGAATAAAAACAAACACCAGATTCTTCACCATTGCTCTGATTAATTACCATTTTAACATCACAGGAGAAAAAAAAACAACCCAATGGAGCTATGGCAAAGATGCAGCTACTCAGAATAAGCTGTAAACCCCTCCATTCAGATGGCAGCAGAAAATGTTTATACTTGATGCATCTGGAATCCATTATCAAACGCCAGCTCTGGCATCAGTCAAACACACACACACACACACACACACACACACACACACACACAGCTTATGCAAGCGCTCACTGCACTGTATCATTTCTAGAACAGATTAGGCAACACTACAGTGGGAGTGAGATCAATAAGATCCAGTCATGATAAATAAGGATGAATTTTTTTAGGGGGTGTTAAAGCTTACAATGATGAAATTTCTGTCAGACAGAAAGTAAACAGTGCGGAATGGAGACTAAACAGGATGCTCCTTTCACACACACACACACACACACACACAAAACATCACTCAGACCCAATGTCTATGCACAGAAAACAGCAAAAAGTAAAGCATGTGTTTAATGGAGTGTGACTTTCTACAATGAAAAAAAATCCCCATTAAATTCATTCACAGTGCACATTTTGATTCTTGTAAGAAACACATTCTAAACAGACACTGACAAAACCCAAAAAATCTAAACAGTTAGTGGATTTGTCTGCAAACTTGTTAATGAGAAACTGACATGAAGGCATTTTACTCAGCTTTCAGTTGAGAAAATGCTAGACAAAATAATCAATGCCTGTTGACTAAAAGCCCTCCAGCACAAAATTCCTTGTCCTAGAATGGACTTTCCACTACTGACCTTTAGCAAATCTACACCTGCACTATTAAGCCTTGCTATACCTCTGCACTGTTGATTTCTCTAATCTGATTGCTCAGAAGTTGTTGTTTACTGTGATGAATGGTTTTCTAGCACAGGACAGGGCTTTGTGCTTTTTTTTTTGTAACAAGATTTATCCCAATATGCATCAATATCTGTTAGCAACCTACCATTCCATCCACCACCTCGCCAGCTCCATCGACGGGAGCACATTCAGAAGCGTGGCCATAGCAGAAGCAGTTACCCCTCACCACCATGTCATAAATGGCATAGTAGTACTTCTCCTTGATCTCAATACGTGAGTCCAGCAGATTGTCCCCCAGCGTGTGCAGCTTAGTAAACTTCACTCTCAGGTTAGTAATCTTCAGCATATCTAAAATCAGAGAAGAGATATTTTGCTATACATGCAAAGGAAATACACATTTCTTATCTCTGAAGTGTATGTGTGTATTTGCCATCATTATACATTCACAAGCTAAGCTTGCTGCAGAGGCTATAAATGAAGCTCTTACTTTGGATCCTTGGGCTGTAAGGATCATCAATCCTGAATGCTGGGTCCAATACTCGAAAGATGACCTGGATGAATGCAATTAATGATCATTCAAAATACTGTACGAGCATTACAGTACATTTTAATTCAGTTACAGGAAACAGTAAAGCTCACCTCTCCCTCTGTAGATGGTTCAATATCAGAATAGCGAGAGTCACAAATGACATCATCCACCTTCTTCATCGGGCCCCGAGAGATCAAGGGAAAGGAGGACTCGCAGTCATAGGCAAAGTAACGGTACACCTGCCATGTCTTTCCAAAGTCAGCTGAGCGCTCGATCACCATGGCAGCTGGCCGGAAGGTCTGGATAAATATGACCAGAGAAGACATTTTTAAAAGATTAAAGAGTGTATTCTGTTGGTAAATAATGAGATAATTCCTGCAATGATCCACCAGGAGCTAGAATATAAGATACTGTATGTAATGACAATTTATCATGAAATATGATAGAATGCACCTAATCCAATGTAAGTAATAAATGTCTGCCACGATCTTTGCTTAGTTTTGCCAGGATCAGCAGTGTATTCCTGTTGTAAACCATTGATTTGGATTTTTTTTTGGTTCTCATGTTAAGGCAAAACAGCAACAGACAGAAGGAATAAAATCACTTTGAGAATATAGAGAATATAGAGCTTTAGTAGCTCTTGTGCATGAACTAACAATATGATGCCAAGAAACGTGAGCAACTACACGTACATTTTTGCTGCAGCAACTTCTTCAAGAAAGAAGGATCTTTTTTAGGCAACTTTAGGAAACTTTTGTGTTTCCACCAGAGGACCATAAAATGTTAGTTCCTGTTACAGAGTAGGCAACTTTAGATTTGAGATTGCTGTATAATTCCAGTGGCATGCTACTTGTTAATCTGCCCTGTAAATGCAACCCAGGAACTCATGAAGGACCTTCTTGTTCAGGAGAGTTCCTCAGAAGTTAACCCTCCACCTGTCTCAAATGGAAGTCGCTTTGGATAAAAACTTCAATAAAATGTAAAAATGCAGCTTTTGTTGAAAACCATATCAATGGGCCTTGAAATGGAGGAAGTTTGTGTAAAGCACTTTGAGTCCTCTATAGCTCACCAAAAACAGATATACATCAAAAATGAAATCTAAAATTGCATACATTAACCTCATAGAGATTTCATCTCGTTTTAATGCAATTTACTGGACTAAGGACATGGTTTAATACATTTTCTACAAAAAGACTTAATTGTTGAATAGGAAGCTTTATCAGCAACATTCCAATCGTCTCAGTCACAAGCACAACTGGAGCTTCTCCAAACCTCCTACTGCTCTCACACGGCTCCACCATCACCTCCCCCACAAGCCATGATAATGTGAATCCTCAATGCGTGCGCACACACACACCCACCCACCCACACACACACACACACACACACTCACACACACACACACACACACACACACACACACACACACCTGTCATCACCAGACCATGTTCCTCAGCCTACAATCACAATTACCTTGAAGGTCATGATGAGATGGGTGAAGTGGAACTCTGCTTCCAGGTTCAGTTGGATGGTCACATTCTCCATGCCTGAGAACAGAGATTAGCATATTAAATAAGAAATAAACAGTTTAACAATTGCCAATGCTTCACATTAAATCTAAGCAAAAGACAAATGACAAAGGAAAAAATATAAACATGAGGAAATAATATAAAATTATTTTTACACTACATTAAAAAGCACAACTTTGGCTTAAGTATGGAAGTGCAAAGATCCATGAAAAACACGTCATGGTAAGATCTGCAGCTTGTACATTATGGAAAAAGTCCATGTACAGTCACGGTACAGTTCTACAGTTACAGCTGTGAACATCTGTTTTCATGGGAAATATGCCACATGGATCTAGGAAGGATAAAGAATGTATCATTAAGCCGGACGTCTGTGTGTCTTTCTCTGATTCCCAGGCCCATGTATCCAGCTGTGGTGTGTAACTGTTTCCTCTCACCCTTACATTACACCACCTTAAGCTCTCCTCTCTTGGAACAACTCAGCCTTATATTCACAGGCCTCTCTTGTTGCAGTCATGTCCCTTACTTCCTTTTTCTCTTCAATTCACATTCCGTCTTTCCCATGAATCAGGCAATGCCCCCTCTGTAACCATTTTGTTAAGGAAATATTGCCAGGGAAAATGTACCAAAGCACACAGGAAACGCAGCCCCACAATAAAGCTCATTTAATTGTGTATTTCATTATTTATTGAATATAGACAATGATAATCAAATGCTTTCCATGGCTTGCGGGTGAGAATTCCTATGGGAAAAATGGTGTAATTCCAGAGTTAAAATGGAGGTCATCATTTTAACTAGTCAGCTATTATTTGCCTGCTTTGAAGTTGTAACTCCCACCAATGGTATGATTACAGGGGGCTATCCAGAGAGGTGTTCCCTTTAACAAGCCTTCTTTTGCAGTGACCCTTTTTCCCACGAGAACGAAAGGCCTTTCCTGCTTTTAATGAACCTTTTAATGAGAAATGTTTACTAGAAGCAAAATATATTCCTATTTATTCCAAAAGACAGCGAATATGGAAGGAAGAAAAGCAGTTTTTAGTCAATAACTGGTCTTATAAACTCACCATTTTCTGACTGCCACCAAGTCTTAAGTCGGTTAGGAGCAAATGTGGTCACCACATTTTCGATTCCGTGGCTGGTTGTATGTGCGGCTTCATTGTAGGACTCCCTAGAATCGCACACAAAGCATTTCTTCTCTTCCTACATTAAGTGGGGGGGAAAGGATTGAAAATGTCAATGCCTTTTGCATACACTTAGCAAACCCTATGAGAGAAACAACTCTAAGGCCCTATTCATTGTTTTATCATGGAATGTCTACAATTAAACTAAACTCCACTGCCTGAAATTGAATGGCTTATGTCTAGTCTCACAGATCTGGAGATAACAGTGGCCTTAGATTTTCAACTGATATTCAAAGACATGCGCACACAACTTTGACTGGAAGCTTACTCACCCAGCTACTCTGACTACAACCAAATACCACAGTACTGAGACATCTACAAGGATAACAGTAGCAATATAGCTGGTTATTTTCAGCCTGAATTAAGCTTCTTATGGCTCTCTTGTTTTACTGTTTCCTCTCTCTCTCTTTTATGATGAGTTTTAATGTTGTAATTTGCTTTATTTTGTTTGTGGTTGTGGGGATGGAATCTAGACGTACCAAAATCTAAACTGGAGTCAAGTCATGTCAAAATGTCAACTCTCATGCAAGGAAGGGGACGTCCCAAGAGCAACCACATGAAGTAATGACTAGTAAGAACAAGAAAGACTAAAGCCCAGAAGGGTATGTAAAGCACTCTGTTTGATCAGATCAGGTCTCTGATAGTGTCAAGTCCTGAACAACTCCCTGTGGATCAAGATTAAATTTAAAGAGATACAAAACAATGAACAAGGCTAAAGGTTTTCCTATGTTGTTATGGCATTACTTAATAGGTAAATTATGCTGGGAAAGTCCCAAAGTCCCCCCCCCAGCCTTACTTGACTTTTAAAGATGAATGTATTGCTGGAATGACCTGCATATTACAGACCTTTCTCTCCCTTTACTTTTTCAGTCGCAGTCAGAAGTAAATAGCTAGTGGGGCTAGAATTCTTTAAATGCAGTGGGGCCAGTGGGTAAAACAAACTCATTTCAAGCTCATAAAGGCAAACACTCAATCTACCTGAAGGTGACTGACGATGCAGAAAGGTTCGGCTTTCTCTAGGCCACAGGTGGAGGTGGCTGAGAGCTGATGGGCTCGGCCGATAAGCAGGTCTCCAGTGGCAGGGTAGCAGCTTCCCTCCGTGCACACGTCCCCAAGCTCAGGCAGCTCGGCCAACGACCGCGCCCCTAAACCTGGGTCAAGAAAATCCATTCAAGTTATTTGTGTGAAAATGTCTTTCATGATTTCTATTTTATTTTCCACTGTTTAAAATGAAAACATGAACCAAAACATTTTTTAGGCATAAGATGTTTAATCATATAAAAATTTTAGCATCAAATTTCGAAAAAATACTATAGTACTACACACTGTACAAAAAATAAAACAGTTTATTTTTTTTACAGTACTGTCCAGACAGATTTATGTACAATGTACAAACAATTACATGTACCATCAAATATGGTCTGTAAAGTTTAAATCTGTACCTTTATGGTGTTCATTTACAATTATGATTCCATAATCAAAACGTGCAAAAAAAAAAAAAACTTGGTTGTGGGATACATGACTCATGGCAAACATAAATAATGAGGAGAAAGAAGTTTTTTATTCTTTCCTTTACTCTTTCCACAATAAACTAAAGTATACAGTATGTTATTGTATAGTATAAACATTAGGGGGGAAAATTAGGATTTATTAAAAAGCCCATGCAACTTTTGACGGTATTTTTCCACACGGCTCACAACTGTAACAAGAATAAAAGCATATTTTCACTAACATTTGCTGAATAATAATAAATTAAATGCAACTTCTGCCAACACGGTCCGAGAAGTAAAATTCCTGTACTTATATACAGTAGCTGGAGGGAAAGCAGGCGTTCATGGGTTGAGGAGACAATAAGGACAAACCTTCCGACCTGTAAATGGTTAAAGGATTCAGTCGGAGTATAAAGTCGCCTACAGAAAAACTCGTTCTATTAACAAGAGCCAGCTGCCGAACATCTGGAAACATGCATGTGTTCACGTGACTGATAGTACGAAAACTTCCCGAAAAGTCTCTGAAAGTAAAACGAGTCATTAATACATTAAACGGAAAGTGAATAAACTTACAAAAAAGGGCTGCGAGTTGTAATATCATGATGTTGGTGTTCCTGGTCTGTCGCCTCTCGGTCCAAGTTTCTCCTTTTTCTCTTCTCTCTCTCTCTCTCTCTCTCTCTCTCAGCTCATGCGCACAGGGCTCTCAGCCCTCCCCCAGGTGTTATCATATGTGACTGAGTTACTGAGCTGTTAAACTAGACCAGAACAGACTAAAGTGTGGGCTCTGCCACCAAGCCCTCTATTCAGATAATATTAGCTGCTCATATTGTTCACAGGACTGTAACCATGTTAGGCTAAACACTTGTAGCTAAATACCATAAACATAACCCTGTACAAATGACCCCTACTATCATTTTATGTATTTATTTATTTGAGGGCATGCTTTCATTGAGTCATTTGAGTAATCTTTTCCATTGAAGCAGTAAAACCATTTGATTTTTTTTTTACCCATATTGTCTTTGGAAAAGGATGGGGGGGGGGGGGGGGGGGGGTGGAAAAAAAAATTTTTAAAAAAACCAAAAAAAAAAAAAAAAAATGACAAAAAAAAAAAAAAAAAAAAACACTATTAAAAAATTTAAAAAANCCCCCCCCCCCCCCCCCCCCCCGCCCCCCCCGCCCCCCCCCCCCCCCCCCCCCCCCCCCCCCCCCCCCCCCCCCCCCGCTAAAATCAATTTTATCTAACCAGGAATCAAATATCAAACTATGCAGAAAGAAACATAGTAGCTACCCAGAGTTATCTAATGTAATAACCTGAGGACAGCTGCTCATCTGCTCAGTTGTGTAAATGAGATACATGTAAGTCGCTCTGGATAAGGGCATCTGCCAAATGCGGTAAATGTATTTAGTAAGGGAATAGAACAGAACAATCAAGACAATTCAACGTTATACAAAAGGCTACTCTGAGATTATTTATAATGTTAAATTGTCTTGGTTGTGTTGGACGTTGAATGATTTTGTGCTGTTGTGTGTCTGGCACTGCTACCACCAAGTGTCTAAATATTTATATGGCTAAGGATGCCCCAACCCTTTTGTATGCCCTTACTATATACATTTACAACATTTGGCAAATTACACAGCACTGTTCATGGGCAGTCTTCAGAATTTCACTCCCTGAGATAAAGACTCAAATTCAATCATTTAGAGGTCCTGAGATTTCGCTGCCCTATTCAACAATTCTAAAAGACATGAGCTACATTTAATTCTCATATAGACATATAGACCATTGTGCAAAAACACTAAAGAAACAATGTATGTTATAATTAACATATTGCTATAACTGTATTTATTAGTTCTCATAAACTGGGAATTGAAATAAAAATAAGTGCAAAGGTAAACTAAAGTAACTAAAAAGTGTCAAAGATCAAATGTGATGAACTAGGCTAAAGGACATCATTGCTTTTGCAGTTGAATAGAAATGGTCGTCATCTGGCTGTTCACACCCCAGAACAAAAGGGAGAGCTAGTTGGGCCCTTCAGCTATAGACATTTGAAATCAGCAGGCATCCAAGGCTGAATGCTGGTTTAATCTTATTACAACTAATTGTTATTTACATCTAATCTTATTACATTGACTAACTGTTTAGACAAAATAAGAATGCAAAGCTGGACAACTGCCATGCTACAGTATCAAAGACCCCTTATTCATGAAGTTCCAAAAAAGATCTAAAAGATACTAGAGTTACAGATGCTATCATATTAAAATATAAGAATATATATCAAAATCAGAATCAGAAATAGCTTTTATTGCCAAGTGTGCTCTCACACACAAGGAATTTAGGAATATATAAAGAAGATATAAAAACCTACCACCTTGCACACTGATTAAACAGTAGACCTTAAATTATTAAGATGGTTGTAATTATTTATGACAAAACCAAAGGTTAGCAAAGAAATGTACTAAAATCACTATATAGATAGTTCCTGAAATATTCTACAACCTGCATAATAACATAATTATTTTGCTCTCTGCTATACAGCCTTTGGTGTTGAAATTGATTCAAATACTGTGTGGTTATTATAGCACACACACACTGGAATGTCATTTAAACACAAAGTCTAAATCATGTACCACCAGTGAAGAATCTCTGTTTTTTTTAGCAAGACCAAAATAAGAGCTAAAGCTATCAAGACTGCACATATAGCACTGCATGACTATCGCCACTTCGGCCTCTGTAGACGTCCGAATCCACGACGTGACGCTTATTAACAGGTGAAAAAGTTGTTATATTTCCTTCAAGCTCATCGCCTCTTCCAAAAGAACCTCCAGTTCTTTCATTTTATTCATTTTACGTTGAACTGCATTCTGAATCCTTTCCTCCAAGACTGAAACCAATTGGAGAAGGAAATGTTTACATATTTTAAACACAAGATAAGCAAGCAACAATATTCAGCGAAATACAAATCAGAATAGAAAGATAAAGGTCATTTAATATGCAATCTGATTGTTGTGGAGTAGCTATCACTTTAAAAATAAAAACATATGATAATAACGATAAAAAAAAATCATACCTTCAATTTGCTTCATTTTATTTTCAACATCTTTTGCCATATTTTCAGCCTCCATTGTTATGTTCTTCAGGTGCTCAGTTCTTGTGTCATTTAGACCCTGAGTGTTGTTTTTCAGTTTTTCTAACTGTTCTACTACTTCCTCAAGATCCTGAAAAAGTAAATGGAAAAATAGAATAGAATAACAGACGGACACAACATTTTCTTGCCATCTTATAAGTTAATATACAACAGTTTCTATGAAATTTTAGTGCAGGAAGAGTTGGAAAGTTCCAAAGTATACGTTTGATTTTTACTTACAGTAAAACAAAAAGCTCCACTTTCTACTCAGTACATTTCCAAACACCACATCACAACATTTCTCTATAATCATATATTTGCAAAAGTCATAAGCTGACTTTAGGATCAGACAGATTACATGAGTTGATCTAAATTCCTAACAAATCGAAACTTATCATGGCAGTTGATACTGTGGCAGCTAGCTATTAGCATTCATTTAGTTTTGCATTGGCAGAGTTATGGTCATGCTAGTGAACATTTGAGAGACTAGGAATAAAGCTGTTAGAAAAGTTTTCCCAGGTTCCTTGGTGAAAGGAGCACTAATTTACCATAACTAAAAAAAAGTGTGATTTGAGGCAGATATTTTGGGAGGAATCGTTTTTGTACTTTAACTTTCTTTTTTTTTTTATCAAATTGAAGAATTTATACTTTTTAAATTGAGTGAATAATTTGACATTTTATATCTTTCTTATCATTTGCCAATGTATTTATTTAAAGCTGAGTACTGCACTTTTAGTAAATTATTAACTGATACTACTGACCTTGTTAGCATCTGTAACATCGGCTAATGCTGCATCAGCTGCAGTTTTTGCGTCCAAAGCCTGAGCTCGATTCATTTCTGTTTTATTCTTCAGAGCCTCAATTTCCTCTTGGAGCATTTTGGTCCGAGATGTGTTTAAATTATCTTCAGCATTCTGTAGTTTTGTGGCACTCTGTTGGGAATGACAGTGATAGTCATGACGACTTTAGTAAAAGTACACCTAATACAACAAAAGTAAACCTTTCACTTAAGGAGACAGCTTACGTAAAATATGTACCTGGTCAAGTAGTTCAGCGGTAACGTTGTTGTTGTCTTCGGTCTTGTTCAGTTTCTGCTTTATCTTGTCGTGGATTTGGGCGGTGTCCTTCAGGGCTTTCTCTATGTCACTGACATCAATCTTCTTAGTTCTGTTTCTGAAATATAACAAAAATAGCAGGAGTAATGAGCTACAGGATAAAATGTTTGGATGATTTTTAAAGACCACTCCATGATGTTTGCTGTGGTTGGATCAATGCATGATGATGATGATGATGTACCTACAGGATTTCATCAGCCTTATTTTTCAAGTCTTTGGCTAATTTGGCCTGGTCCTCCAAGTCCTTCAGGTCTTCTGTAATGTGCGTGAAGTTTTCCATCATTTTTTGAATATCCTGGATCATCCTCGTGATCTCATCTGGAGAACTAGGAAGCTTAATAGCCAACACGGCAGAGGCTACCTTTTCAATGTCTTCACCAAGGTAACAGAGACGATGTCGTTCTCATCATTTCGTCATATCTAAGTCATATCTAAATACATATAATTTGATTTTGTATAAACAGTATATGTATGGCTTATATATCTACTGTTGAGTCTTAACGAGGTTGTTGTTGTTGTTTTTTTTATAAAAAAAAAAAACTCTTATTGTCAAGACTGTAATGGCTGTAAAGACATTTGTGAATAAACCTAATGAATGTTAATTAAGTTTAGACAATTTAATGAAAAGATGAAGAACACGCCTTACCGCTGAGGTATTTCCTGACACTCTCTATTAGTTTTTTAGTGTCGTTCTTGGCCTTATCGAACTTATTCTTGGAGAACTACTAAAATAAGTAGTACATGAGACGGAATCAAAAGTGTAGAAATAATTATAAAAACTACAGAAACTAGATAAAACAGAAATCATTCAAACATAACACATTTATTTATTATAATACCATAAAATAAGATTTACAAAACAGCACTCTTCCCTCAGTATGCCAGTAACAATATCACACTGAGTAACAGTTGTAAATATGTAAATGAATATAATCAAGTCACAGCTGACAAAATGTTTTGAAATATAACACGTGTGGTGTGATTTATCATGCCTTTGTTTCTGCCTGTGTGAGATTTTGGAGAAGGCTTTGAATGCCTGCTTTGATCTTCGTTGCTGTGTCTGTGGCATCGAGGGCGACAGGCAGACTTCCTGTACAAGATGGCCCGCCACACTTCCCACACAGAGCACCACCACACACAGACTTTTCACACTCTGCATCACCTGGTGCGCCACAAATCTATAGCACATTAACAAACATGTCAGGTTCAATGAATGCAGAGTTCAATATGTGGGATTAGTTCTCCTATATATGATATGATATGATATGATATGATATGATATGATTCATTCATTCATTCATTCATTCATTCATTCATTCATGCATCATCTGTAACTACTTTCTCCACATCAGGACTGTGGCAGATCCTGAATGGATCCTATCCACTGGGAGCAAGGCAGGGATGCACTCTGCATGGGAAACCAGTCTGTCCAGGGCACAATGCACACACATTTGCACACCCAATCACATCTAGGGGCAATTTAGAGTCTCTACTTCACCTGTTGGAAGTGAGAAGAGACTGGAGAACCAGGAGAAAAAACCAAATGGCAACATGGAGAACATGCAAAACCCAACACATGTTGCTTGGGTTCAGACCAGGAACCCTGGAGCTGTGAGGTAGCAACACTACTAGCAGCACCAACCAGCCACCCTATATCATATTACTCATCAGTATTACTGACAGTAAGTGACAGGTTACAGGTAGACTGCTGTTCACTTGTTCTCTCATTCTGTTGATAATCCAAGTAAATCCAAGTATATATATATATAGAGAGAGAATAGAAAGGTGATATAAAAAGTATTTAAAATCATAGCTCTCATAAAAATCGAAGAAAAAAAAAGTTAAATAAAAAAGGTTAAGATTTTCATTTGATCACCCTGTATTGGTTACTTTTTACACTTGAAATTCTGGCGACATCTGTTGGTAAGTAGCAAACAGAAGAAAAGGGTTAAATAAATATCTATTAACTGAGTCAGTAAGAGTTCCTTTCTCTCACCTCCTCATTAAGTTTGGCCACACTGAGCCCTTTGACCTTCTTCTCCAGTACATCCAAGGGCCTCAGCTGGCATTTGGCCAGTTCTTTTTTTGTGTCCTGTCGGGTCTGCCTGGAAGAGTCTATCTTATTTCTTGCCTTCTTCACCCGTTCTTCATCTTTCAAGAAGTCAGTATGGAGCTTACGGATCTTCTCCAGCGTGTCTGTAACAAAAATGATCACACCGTATACTTCAATGCCTTTCACAGGGTCAGCGCAGCATCGTTTGGCGAATGAGAGGATTTTAAAGCACACTTACCATTTATCTCTTTTAGATCTATTTTTTGGGAGTCTTTCATTTTCTTTTGCAGATCATCCAATAACCTCTTGAACTCATTATGAATGTTATCAATTTCAGTTTCCAGCAGCTTAGATGGATCAATAATAATTGTGTTTGGATCTGTGGTTTCTGTTAAGTTCCTGACATATAAATGAGAAGAATTATAATAATATTTTTCACATTTATACAGGTAGACAAGTAAAAGGGTGACCAAATAACTTTCGTATAAATTAGATGACTGAACAGCAGAGTTATTAGAAAATTAGAAAATTATTTTCTAACTGCACCTGATTTGATTCAGGAAATTCTCTATGCTTTCCAGATTAACCTGGTCATGTCTTAGCATGCTAACCAGGCTCGTAAGCTTCTCATTCAACTTTTGTATCTTTTCCTGGTGTTGCTTGTCACTGAGTAACAGACTTCCTCCATGTTTAGAGACCAAAGACTGCATGTTTTCCATACGGACACTCTACAGACACTGTAATAAAGGGGTATCTACTATTGTTCCCACCGTCCCGAGCGTCCGTCCCTTCTGGCCATCATGCCCTGGGGCACACTTTTCACAGAAATTGCCACTTACTCCAGGCCGACACAGACACTCGCCAGTGTCAGGATCACAGCCTGGGTGGATAGAGCCCTGCATGTCACAGTCGCAAGCTAGAGAAGCCAGTTGGAGAAAGTTGAAATACCAAAAGCAATAAATTTAGTGAATGACAACAGACATTAAATTAAAATGACACTGACATGGTATATCTAGTGTTAAGCCACGTACATATGCACTGAATGTCAGGGTTTCCAAAATGATTGGCTGCACACTCCTTGCACTGTTTACCACCATATCCCGTTTCACAAGGACACTGGCCAGTAATCTGGATACACAGAAAGAAGGTGTAAAGACTTCATACATCTGTGTATATTTGAACAACAATGATTATGTCTAAAGAGGGTCACCTTGTCACACAAATTGCTGACAGAGTGGCTTGTGTGACAGTTACAGGGCTGACACCCAGACTTTCCACTCAGATTCCAGTATCCGTCCTCACAACGATCACACTGAATGCCTACCACACCACGACGACATGGGCACTGCCCAGTCATCTCGTCACATATGCAGGGGCTGCCCAGTGGGCATCTAGTCACGTCTGTGCCCTGCCGGTTGCATGAGCATTCTGTAAACACACAAATAGAAACAAAAAAAAACAAAGAAATTCAGCCCTTAATGTCATAGTCACATGTGCACAGTATAGAGAATATTTTCTATGTAGCCTCCTGTGCTGCTCCTAGGAGATTTTTTAATATGGAGAAGATCTGTAAGCTCCATAATCTACTCCATTTTAAGCCTTTGGAGGAGATTTCTATTGTGAAGCTGATCAAGTCATCTAGAGCTACCACATGCTACCTGGAACCTATTCCTACTCTCCTATGATCCTATGAGTTCCTTCATTATGCTCAGTTATAACTTATAGGCTCTCTTAACCCCAGTGCAAACTGTCTGCAATCACCTCAGTCCTTGAAATGCCAGTAGATGACCCTGAGGAGCTTCGTAATTACCAACCTTTTTCCAACTAGCATTTTCTTGGCAAACCACTCAAGCGTGTGGTAAGCAGCTCAGTTCAAAGAATACATAGCCTCCAAGGACCTGTGTGAGGAGTTCTGGTGTGGGTTTAGCACAAACCATAGTACTGAAACTGCACTTGTCCTGGTTACAAGTGACTAGTTGGCTGCAGCTGCCATGGGCTGCTATTCTAATAGGCCACCAAAATTTTTTTTATCAACTGAAAGGAACATGACAAGAGAGGACCAATGCTAGAATAGAGAGACTGTCTGTTGTCAAACATTTAATTGGTGGGATTAGGCGAGTTTCACTTCTATCTAGCCTGCTGTTGTTCATTTTATACATTCACCCCTCATAATATCACAAATGTCATGGTCTGCAGTTTCACACGCACACTGAGGATGTACAGATTCATATACACACTACCCCTCAAACAGGCTGCGTCTTACTTTACTTTTAGACTCCACACTATCATTTCACTTAGATGCTGGGGTTCTTACCCACAGCAGAACATGGGAACACATCATCACCATCCGTCAAAGGTTACACTCTTTCTCTCTGTCTCCATGCTTATGCCTCCATTCCACTTTTTCAATCAATTCTTTTCAATCAATTCTTTTCCACTCACCCAATGATTCCATATACACCTACCTTACTGAAAGATCTTAATAAATATTTTNTACCCACAGCAGAACATGGGAACACATCATCACCATCCGTCAAAGGTTACACTCTTTCTCTCTGTCTCCATGCTTATACCTCCATTCCACTTTTTCAATCAATTCTTTTCCACTCACCCAATGATTCCATATACACCTACCTTACTGAAAGATCTTAATAAATATTTTCATTTGCTTATTTCATTTATCCCATAGATAGTTATATATAATATATAAAGATACATTTTCTTTTTATTCTTCTTTCTTTTTTGTTTATTTATTATATTTTTATTCAGTTTTTGGATATTTAAATTGTATTATATTTAAATTTATCTTATATTATTATGTAAATTTATTAGTATGTACTATTATTACTATTATCACATACTATTACGTGCTTTGATGTACAGTACCGTGCAAAAGTCTTAGGCACCCTATTTTTTTTAGTATAAACTTTGTTATGTATTTTTATTTTATGACTTTTAGATTGTCGAGTCAGTACAAAAAAAGTTTAGATTTCCAAACATTAGTTTTCAAGCACAAATTAAATGTTACAGAAAAATGTTTGTATGTCAGTTAAGAAAGCAGCAGATTACCATTTTTCAGACAAAAAAAAAAAAAAAGACATAATGAAGGCTGCTGGGTTTCGCTGCAGAAATAAGAAGCGAGTGCAACAGTCAAAGTCTCCAGAAGAACTGTGGCTGCTTCTGCAAGATGCTCAGTAACACTTACAGCTCATTTCCTTATACANATTTTTTAAAGCAATGTGTCATCACACCAAATATTGACTTTGTTTAATATATTATTATTTTATAGTATTTTAACATGAAGCAATAGTTAGTCATCTCATTTTTGTTTGTATATATAAAAGTATTTTCTTTAAGCATTGCTTTAGACATTTAAAAGCATTGCACTCATATTTTCATACAGTTCTAATTAATAAATGTGAATGTAAGACAAATGAAAGGTATATAATTAAAAAAAGCACTCCATACCTCTGCAATCCTGGAGCAGTGCATTGCCATAGTATCCTGGTGTACAGGTCTGGCACTGAGGCCCAAAAGTGTTATGCAAGCAGCGGAGGCACTTGCCAGTTAAAGCATCACATGCCTCACCATCATTGGGATTGATGTTGTTGTTGCAGGGACATTCTTTGCATCTAGCGCCTGACAAAAGCAGGTTACCGTAGTAACCAGGTGCACACTTATCACAGTGTAAGCCTGTGAAAGAAGAAGGAGAGGAATCAGCACTGTATGTTTATTGCAGTGAGACATTGTTTATTGCTTCATTAAAGCAGTGTGTGTAAATAGGTAACAGCTCAGACCTTGATGCCCTTTCATACACTGACAGGTCAGGGTTATAGAATTTGGGTCCTTTCTGCAGGAGCGAGCAAAGAAACGGCCGCTGCCTTTCACGTCAGGACACAGGCATGGCTTGCAGGGTTCCCTCACTACAGGATCACCAAAGTAACCTTCAACACACCTGCCAGACAATAAAGAACGCACACGCAAAACTTTAAAGATCACTTCAGNTCAGAGCTCATACCTTTCACAGTTGGGCCCAGTTGAATGCCCCTTGCAGTTTAGACAGACTCCAGTAATCTGGTCACAGACATCAGCCAGCCCATTACACTGGCAACGTCTGCAGTTAGGAAAACCATAGTATCCGGGCAGACACCCATCACATCGTCGGCCTGTGACCCCATTATGGCATTGGCACTGTCCAGTTTTATGGTCACAGAACTCAGCTTTGGAACCTGATGGCTCACAGTTACATGCTGGGGAAGAAGGAGAAGTCAGATGGGTCATATTGACCAACCACTCGTCAGACTTGGGTTTAAAGCATCCATGTTATTAAAATTCCTGTACAAATAACAGTTATGCACCTACATTTGCCTGTACCTTGCATTTGTCTACATTTCACAAGTGTGTATTACTTACGTGAGCAGCCATTTTGTCCAAACCCATAGGTCAAAGGGGCACAGGTGTCACAGCAGCGGCCAACCACATTGGGTTTGCAGTCACATTGTCCCCTAAATTTACTGCAGGATGAGCTGAATGACCCCTCACGATTACATCTACAAGCTGGAGGAAAGCTTATTTATTATTAATGGACTGTAGACTGTGGACTGTGACCCAAAAGTGCCATCTCTTGAATAGGGTACCAAATGGTATGAAATGCTGAGTAAGCTTTGCTGTTATGTGGCTCAGTTGTGAATATTTTATTTCTAGGCATGATGATGTGCTAATCATTTGGAAACAATGTAGTTATACCTGAAATTTCACATATGGATAGTATTATTTCTGTGTTGCTATGTTTCTATGACATATATTGGTAGGATACTCACGAATTGCACCATTATGGATGTATGCTGACATGCTGGCAACCAGTTTTTCACACACCTCAGGGAGCGTATGTTCTCCTGCCTGTGCACCCAACTCCACACAGCGATACTGCTGGTACTGAGCTAGGGCTACATCAGAGCAGAAATTTGGCAGAGACTCCATCTTTGGAATAAGTCCCATCTGAGGATTATTTTTCAGGTACAAAAACACATTAGATTTTCTAACCTAGTTTCTTTTCAATTTGTGGTAGTGGAAATATGAAAACAAAAACAGCTTACAGAATCAATTAGAATATGTGAGCTGCAGTAAGGGTCAGGATTTTCAAATGTGATATCCACATAGTACCTCACGCCAGAGCTGAGACATACAGAAGGATCCAACATGGCTGCCCTACATGTATTGAAACATCAGAGAATGTCAGAGAAAATGTATACAAGCCACAGCAACAGAGACCTGCTATAGGAAACATTAGCTGAACAGCAGTTAAAGGTGTACTGATTAACTCAGAGGGGAGGCTGCAGGTTTTTATTCAAACCCATCAGGAGCCACACCTGATTCCATCTGTTAAATCAGCTCATGTGTGGCCTTCCTGCTTGGTTGGAATGAAAACCTGCATCCACACTGACCCTGTATGGATAAGACTGGACACCCAGGGATAAAATAGAAAGCAAATGAATCTTTTGCATGTTTCATGCAAAATATTTCACATTGCTCCATGGCACAGCCATTGCAAGGATCAGCTCACCTGCTAGTGCTAGGAAGCATAAAAGTTTTCTCTGATGGATCAAATGGACAGTTTTCATCATGAGATCCTAATGGCACAATTTTTACACTGGCTATCCAATCATCTGTGGACTACACATATAATACACATTCTAATTAGTACATTGAAACAACACACCCATTTATTAATCATATACAGGTATATTACACAATACTAAATATACCACAATAACAATTTCAGTTTAGGACTTGTAGAAGACATGTACTCTATATTCAATATATATAAAAATATACAAACCTGTGTCTCATAGCGAATGATAAGATGATAGTTAAGAGTTAACGGGATGTTGGTGACAATGAAACGGAGTCCTGAGCCATCTTGAACCCGCACAACTCCTGGTCCAGTCCAAGCAATAGGTTCATCTGGGGTATATGGTCGTAGGATGACCTGATGGTGGGATCCTGGCTGCAGGGGAATGGTGCTCTGGAGAACCAAACAACAATTTTATACAGGGATCTAAAGTTTAAACAACATGCCAGATTTGTCAAAATGGTATATTAGTCTGACTCTACCTGGCCTTGTCTTCTTTTTCGGCGGCTCTCACGCTTAACCACCACAAATCTCCCATCCCTGAACTCAACATCATAGCCTCTGCTTCTGAAGTAGTTCACACAGCTAGGCAGAGTGACAGCAGCAGGCGGAGTTTGATATGCTACAGGAGGCCAAGAATTCTCATATACAGAAGGTTCAGAGCTGTAGGGGTCATAAGGCTCCTGCACTGTAGGCTCAGGTTGGTAATAATGTGGTGTAGGCTGGCGAGCTATGGTTCCTGGGGGACAGTAGGGAAGTGGACGAGATGCAGTAGGATACAGGGGAGGTACAGGAGTAGCATCGGGTCTAACCTAGGAAACATAAGTATGGTTCTTGATTGTATGTTCCCGCTATATACTTTGTGTGAGCCCTATATATTAAACTTAAGCAAAAATGTTAGAGGCTGCGACCGATGTGAGAAAATATGCAATCCACCACAGTAGAAGTATAGGCAATTTCCATTGTTCAGACCCACCAGTTCAGAGGAGCATTTGGTGTCCAGAGGAGCAGCATTTTCAGCCTCATAGAGATAGAAATCAAGAGGGGCCAGGAAGTAACCAGGAGCAGGTTCACTACAGCGAAGTCCCACCATATTGGCTCTGCACTGACATTGGCCACTCTCTGAGGAACACCTGAGTATACATACAGAAGTACAAACATGCATATTTGTGCTGCGGTTTCCCAGAAGATCAAAAAATTGTGAAGTGTTTAGTTGTCTGCTAGCTTACAGAGTAGTGAAGGCTCCTCCTATGTCACAGTCGCAAGGTAGACAACCATAGACTGTATTTCCTAGTCCCCAGTATCCTGGCTAAAACAATAAAAAGAGCAAAATATGAATAAAACTTCTGATGAAAGTAATCTTTATCAGACATATATTAAAAGCTTTGTGATGCATTTTGTAGGAATGAATATTGGAATTGTGGGACTCACTACACACTGGTCGCACTCTGGTCCATGGGCAAAGTGATCACAAATACACTGGCCTGTGTTCTGGTCACATGGGGAGGTGCTTATGGTGCCCAAGAAGTTACACATACACCCTGGTCATGTCCACACAACAACAAAGAGAGTTAAAGAGTCAAAATTTCTTCCTGTATGTACTTCAGTTTGCAATTTAAAGGATTTATGGATCCAAATATATGAAAACATTAAGCTTTAATAATTCTAAAACCTTCTGCTAAAACCCTTGTGAAAATATCTTCAATATGGGCAGTTTTAACTCTTTTTTTATTATAAAATTATTAGAAATCAAATCTAAAATAATTCAGCAATTAATAATTTAGATTCTTTCACACATTTCAAGATAATTTTGCTTCTTTGTTGAAATAAATGCTTAAAATAAAAACAAATAAATAAATGCTTAATTATCTGCCAATGGAAGAGAAGATCTATGAGAAGTTTATATAGCTTGTAATCAGTAAAAATGTCAAGAAATAGTTTAAATAATCAAATATTTGTTTTACTATAATTTTATAATAGGAAATACTAGATAATTTTGACTATATTCAAGTTATTTTCACTTGCTAAAATGTTGCAGTGTAAGAAGAAGGAGAAGAGGATCTCTTACTCTGACAACCACTGGGGTCTTCCTGGCTGAGACTATAGAATCCAATCTTGCACCGGTCGCAGCGCTCACCCTCTACATTCTGCTTACACTTGCATTGACCACTGACAGGATCACACAACCCACCATCCACAGATCCTGCGGAGTGGCAGGCGCAAGCTGCAGAGAAATAGAATAAAGCTTAGTAAGATATAAAAATTCATATGTTGATATGACAACATTAAATTGTTGATGCCTTCTGCCTTTTTAAATACACTCACGTATACAAGCATAAGGATCATTTAGAGGACGCAGAGGGTCCTGGTAGTAGTGTGGCTTGCACAGCTCACACTGAGCGCCCATGCGGTTGTTTCGGCAGTCATCACACACACCACCGCTGACCTGCCCAGTGGTTATGTAGCGCTGTAGGTCAAAGTGACATCGCTCAGAGTGGCCATTGCAGTTGCACCCTGTAACAAAATGTGCTGTCATTATTTACTTTTTACCATGTAAGTATTTATAGTCTAGTACATCTAATCTAAGATGCTAGGCAAGGTGCTATACAATTAAAGTACTATTACTGCCCAGATACCAGCATGAAATCCTTATGCTGGTCCCTGAACCCTACCAAAACTGTCTTTGCCTATAAGTCATATGTTTTTTGTCCTTGACTATCCCTAGGATCTCTGAATCATTTAGATCTTCCCCTTTCTTACAGTGCTAGCAACTACTACTACTGCTATTATTAATACTATTATTAATTTTGTTGTTGTTGTTGTTGTTGTTGTTGTGTTTACTTCTGCAAACATGTGGGTCAGTGCTTCCAGCTGGCCTCCAGGGGGCATCATTGTAAAAATCTTGGCACTTCTCACAGTTGTTCCCCAAGGTGTTATGCTGACACACACATCGCCCATGAACCTGGGAACAAAAATCCCCAGTTACACATGATACTACATACTACCATACATATAGTGTGTCAAAGCAATACAGTGAGGTAGTATGAGTTTTCTCACCATAATATTGATAGCTACTTTTGTTTTTATCTTACACACTTATTTTCAGTGCCTAAAAAGCATTCGAGACCAAGGTCTCATTTTCTTGCATATCTCTAGCAGGGCAAGCATAGTATATATTTAAATACGTGAGTACTGCATAGCTGTATATTTGTATTTGTAAGTAGCATTCAATATTCATATAACAATTATTCACAACTTCTTGGGTCAGTAATACTGTTTGCCAAATCCAATGCTCACTTATCTATAGAAATTCAGAAATTGGGGCCATGCTCACCATGCCAGGTTCATTCAAGGTATCTCCGCGCGTGTTATAAACAGGCATACACTCGCTGGCATGGCCATTGCAGAAGCAGGTCCCTCTGACCACCATCTCATAGAGGGCGTAGTAGTATTTCTCCTGTGGGTTCCTCCTCTTCCGCCCCAGCAAGTCATCACCCAGTGTGAGTAAACGTGTAAAATTTACTCGCAGGTTAGTCATGGTGATGAGCTCTAACAGCAAAGAAATATGATGTTACATATCATCTTTATGGAATTTATTTTTTATATAGCACATACTGCATATTTTACAGAAACAGTTGTATTACACATGTATTCAGTTCTTTTAGCTGATAGAATAGGATGAAAGGCATTTGTAGCTAATGCATAATTAATGCATTTGTATCACATAAATATTTGCACAGTGTTGTAGTTGAACTAAATTTTATACAAGCTAGAAATGTACAGTATAACATTAAATCATAGCTAGGGTATTCCCACAGACACAGAAATACATGAATATTAAGTTCGTTTCTTAACATGCAAACCTTTAATGGTAGAGTCAAATGGATTTTCAATATGAAAGTTGGGGTCCAAAGCCTTTAACACCACCTGTAGTGGGTTTACAGTATTTAGAACACACAATACACAATGCTGAACATTTGATGAAAAGGACAGATATTCAAAGAGGTTGTACTTCGCCGTCAGTTGAAGGCTCAGTTCCAGAGTAGCGGCTGTCACAGATGAGGTCGTCTATAGTTTCTGCGGGGCCTTCTGAGATTCTGGGGAAGTTGGCAGCACAGTCTGCAGAGAAGTATCGAAACACCTTCCAAGTACGACCAAAATCCTTTGACCTCTCCACCAGCATTGCAGCAGGTCTGAAACTCTGAACAGTGATGGTCCAGTGCATTGTGGTGTTAGTCAAAAAAAACACATACCAATTCCACCCCAACTCACCCCCCCCCCACCCCCTCAAAAAAAAGAAAAAAAGTACCTTGAATGTCATGACTAAATGGCTAAACTGAAACATAGTCTCCAAGTTTAGTTGAATGCTGACTTGATGCACACCTGAAGTATAAGATACAGTTTTAAGTGTCAATAAATAGCAGATGGATTGATCCATTTATAATATTTCATACTTATAATGCTTGTTAAATCATTAATGGGCACTTGAAATGGAATTTTGGTACTAATCATTATAGACCTTTAGGTCCAGATAGCTCCAAGAAAGCTATTTATTGTGTTGTTGACTCACACAGTGGGTAAATATTGGGAGACTCACCATTCTCAGACTGCCACCATTTCATCTTACGCTCTGGCTCAAAGGTGGTAATGATATTTTCAATTCGATGACTATTAGGGTTGTTGTATCGATTGTAGGGGCTCCTTGAGTCACTCCACTTTGTAAAGACGAGTAGGATTTCTTTTGTACCGTAAACTACATACCTTTTAGGAATGACACAGTTTTCTGATACATTCATTCATTCCTCTTCAGTAACCATTTTCTCATGGAACACTGGGCAGGAGGAGGGAACTCGTGTCCCATTCAGGGTACCATACGCGCACACACACACACACACACACACACACACACACACACACACACACACACACACACACCTAGGAGCAACTGATTGTAGCCAATTCACCAAATTGAACACAAGAACACAAACTTCACACAGACAATAAGCCGAGCTCAGGCTCAAACTCGAGTCATAGATTCTAATAGTTTTTTTAAATTGCTGAGTATACTAAATGCAAAGGAGTAACACATTTTTCTCTCCAAAACAGGCTTCATATAGTCTAAACCAGTGCTGCATGGCAGTTTTGGAATTAGCACAATATAACACACAGCACATATTTTCCATTATTTACATTTTCCATGTATGATCAAGAACTATTCCTGGTATATAAACATAGAGGAATTCATACTCATATCACTACAACTGATTGTTACAGAAGCAACTGTTTCTGGAGTTGATTCTTCATGCCAACAAAAACAGAGAACTTTAGCATAAAGAAGGATGGGGTGCAAAGTGAAAGAGGCATAAATTAGGTAGAGGAGAGACCTATCACACTGGCAGATCTGAACATGCCTGTAGCATGCAGACACAGGGTTGGCCACATTGCTTTCAGTCCACATCAAGTTAAAATTGTCTGCTGCTTGCTAAGATGCTGACAGCCAGATTTGGGATGGATTTTTTCTAGAAAAATTATGTCATGACAGGCATTCATTACTATAAGCATTGACTGCTATGAACAGGAAAAGGCCTGACCCACATCTGGGAAATATCAGTGTTTTTTTTGTAGAATTAGAGAAATTTTAATTGCAGGAGGCTGCACTGATATGTGCAGTGAGCAGCTATACCTCTAGTTTAACTGTGCAATTACAACTTAGTGTGTACATAATATACCCCAAAATCTAGTTAACATTAAGGAATAGTGTGGTTTAGAACTGACCTCCAGGTATCCCAGGATGCAATAGTTCTGGGGCCCATTTAGGCCACAGGTGGATGAGGCAGAGAGTTGAGCAGCACGGCCCACCATAAGATCACCTAGGGTGGGGTTGCACAAGCTCCCCTCACATTCTTCCTGTAAGTGAGCTGGCACCACCAGAACTATAAATTAAAAAAAAAAAAAAAAAAAAAAGAACAAATATCTGAGCTGTTGTGTTGGTGAAATGAGCCAGCACCTCTCTGCGCTGTGCTCTCACATCTCTCTCATCACCATGTTGCGTATTTTATAAAAGATAAACTTGTTAATTGCTCAAGCAATCATCTCTACTGATGCAGGTGAGCAAAAAAAGCTATTTGTGAAAAAGACTATAGCTCATTTGGCAATAGTTAGGTTACATCAAAATCCACGCCACCAAGTAATCTTATAAAAACAAATCTTATAATACAAATAACATCTCAAGAGGGCAAGTGCCTGCAAGAAAATAGCAAAAATAACCATCCTAGCCCAGCAAGTGATCACATGTCTGTGCTGATGAGGCATACTGAAATGATTTTTCTGTTAAATTCCAGCAATGTCAGAGCAAATAAGAGCATACTCACAAAGGAGCAGCACTGCAGACATCCACCTTTGGCCCATTGTCGCTTTGGCTGTGAAAATCAGAGGCTGAAGAAAGAAGCGAATAAAATACAATAAATAATTTATCTGATAATAAATCATTTCTTAATGTAGAATGTACACCACAGTATTTGTATGGGGTGCAACATTTGATTTCATTTAACAAACAGATCAACTTTAGCCTTATGCTAAAACCTTAAATCATTACTGCAGTCTTAAAATTATTCAACACTTTCCATTTGTAAGCACTGACAAAAATTCCAGCAGATGCAGCTCATTAAGCTCTGACTGTCTGCCACGCCTCAAGCAATTCAATCCCAACATGTACAGTCCTAGAATGCAGAAGCCTTCAGCTCAAAGGGGTAATACATTTTTTTACATATACTGACGTGCCTGGAATTTAAATTATTCCAATAAATGGGTCAATACATTTTAGACATTTCAGAGCTTCTGGCAAGTCTGTAAGTACAGAAATTGAAAGAATCTAAATATATAATTTCTGCCTATTTAACTGTGAATATACACCCGTAGTTACGTACATCAGTATATGTCTCGTGTTTTGTGTCGTCACGCCAGGGGAAGGGTCACGAGGTGGACGCAACTTGCCATTACTGTAGCACTGTTAGACAATTGGTAATTTAATATCTTTTTCCCTAGAAAAACTTGCTTCCAGTGTATGCTTCCAGACATTTGAACCTAAACATTATGCCACAAAATATTGCTAATAAAATACAGCACGTACGCAGAATACGCAGAAAATGGCCCATTCTGTTTCATTCTAATAGACTGGGGCTTTGAAATTACGTGATGACAGTTGTGGTACACTGCAAACACTGTGTTAAGTGCTAGCTATAATGTTTAACGGTCCCAAACAAAAATATAAAGTATGCAAGTCTATAAAGAAGGATAATGCCTTTCCATGTAACATCAAGAACCTGTACAGACCACATTACTACAAAAGCTACAGAGTAAAATTGATTAAGCACTTGCTTAGCAATTTAGAGATTTTGATCCTGAGCCATGCTCCATTAGCCATAATTGTACAAAAACGAAACAGATTTGTATAGCACACCACAATCATGCGACCAGTCCAAGTGGAGATTTAACACGTGTCACTTTCCAGGTGATGTGATGCCACACACCTTGCAATAGAAGTGAACTGAAGATGGTCCTGTAAGAGATTACTAATGAACCATCAAGTTTAGCAACTGCAAATGTCTTAGACATTTAAGAAATGACCACCAGTCACACAAAATATGTACAATTTCGGAGATATTATACTGCAAAATTGTTATTTGCAATATTACATTTTAGGTAACTGCAATATAAAGATAAGCTTTAAAACAATGGCACTTACATATTAAATAGAACAGATCCTGTGCATTCAGTTCATGCTGTGTCTACCAATTTTGCCCGTGTCAATGCAGCAGGCAGTAAAGGATTGTGAAGCAATCACTGTAAAGGTTGAAGCATGTAAAGACACACCTGAACACCTGAGAACGTAGAAGGGTGAGAGCGTGAGCAGAAAAAGGAGCTGCAGGGCTCTGTGGTAAAAAGGGATTACATTGTACTGAGAGCTGATTTATGCCTGTCAAACCTGGGAGTAAGGAGCAAAGAAGAGAAGACAGGTAGTATTCTCTACGGGAGAAGATCAATAATACCAAAGTGACAATACATAGTATATAATAATGTTATAAACGACTGTTATATTCATGGCTAAGGCTAAGGTTGGCACCACATCTGTGTTTCACAGATGATGTAGCATGCAACGAATCACCAGCTTTTTTCTCTTCTGACATCAAACTTTCTGTCACACTGGTAAAGATTTAATTGCATTCTGTTAAAGAGTAGTTTGTGTATTTTTACCAAACACAACATATATTTTGGCCTTTACATAACGAAACATTATTATGTAGTATAGTCAAACTTTCTTAAACAAATGTTTCCAAATCTTTTCCATCAAAGCAACATAAAAATGGGCATGGAAGACTTAGGACTAATGCACTTAGCCATTATGTCACATTATGCAAATCAGCTAGTGAATGATACCACCTACTGAAGAAAACACCCACCTCCCCTCCTCACACAGCCCCCAAACAGAAACCTGATCCTGTAGTTTCTAATAGTTCTTCATACATGTATGTGACTTTGTAATATGAGAAGTATGAAATAATAGTGCCTTGAGCAGCAAAGGTTTTTTTCATAAATGAACTAGGGGTGGAGTCTGAAACTTCTGGTTACTTTTTTTCTAACACCTTATATGGATAGTCCACTGACACTCAACAAACTGTTAACTAACCATCTGTAGACTTTTCACAACCTGTCAGTGGCTGTCATCAGCCAGCTAATCAAAAAACAAAAATAGTTTATGGCTGTAGACTATAAATTTGTACCTAGTCCTATCACAATTGATGATGATGTGATCTTTATTGATACATTTTACGTGTTGCCAAAATGTACATCATTTGATATGTAATTGAGAAATTGTTATTTGTTAATAGGCTGCTTTATGACAGTCTACAGATAATATTGTATAGTGTTTATAGCATTTGTCAACATTGGACTATCCAATGTCCTTTCCCTTTTTTGGTACTTTTTAGGTAATTGTGTTGTTTTGATTTGAAAGTACACTGTGGACACTCAGTTTAGCCATACTGGAGTCTGAAACCCGCATTCTCCCGTCTATGGCTTCTTTCTGCGGCAGGCCCAAAGATGACCCTGGTACACAGGGCAGATTATATAGGGTTGATTTGCACACATGAAATGGGTGAAGAGAATGAGGGGTCTGTTGTGTGGAGAAAAAGCCCCAGAGTTGCTTATTAACAGAAATCCAATTAATAACACAGTGAGTGATAGCTAATAAGGCTAGCAATGTTAACAAGGAGAAGTCGACATGGAGCAGATGGGCACCTAGTAGGGAGCTGGTAATGTATAAAATAAACACAATGAGATAAGGCAATCCCCAACTTTGGAAGACAAGAAACCTGTAGATCTGACTGTAGTCATAAAATGCCAAATGAATAGCTCCATATAGTGTACATGTGGTCTCTCATGTCTGAGGTGAGAAGAATGAGGAAGATAAAATACAACAAGTGTTGCATAGTTTATTATGTCAACTTTTGTGACAGTACAGTAACGCAAAGCAAAAAGCCTGGCTAGCCAAAATAATATAGCTACAATATAAGAGCATGGGTGCACAGGCAAGTTTCCCTCCTTTATCTTACTGAAATTAACTTGAAAAGGATTAGAGAACCAAAGCACTCTCTCCGTGAAGCAGTTGATTCTTTTCAGTAACACAGTTTCTGATAGTTACCTGCTCTGAAAGTGCTCTGAGCACTACCTGCTCTGGTAGTGACTCAGTGGTTCCCACACATAGCTGACATACTTGGTTGGGGGCGCACAGGTTTATTGACATGTGCCGTATATTTCATGCCATGAAAAAAAAAAAACTCTTTATTTTAATAATCTATTCTGAGTAAACAATGCAAGGGAACATGCAAACAATTAAGTAAACTTAATACTTGGGAGTAACTTAGAAGAAATGTAATGAGTAATGGGATTACTTTTCCCAATAAATTATGAGTAAACTAATCCCCTTTACATTTGGAAAGAAGTAATCAGTCATTTGTAATGGATTACTATTATTAGTAGTAATTATCCCCCACTGCTCATGAAACCAACTTTGGCGTCATGATGTAAAGTTTACCAGCAGTTCAGCAGTTTTGTTCCATCAGCAGTTTTTACTCTTGCAAGCTTATAAGGAAAAACGTTAGTTACAAAAAGCTGGTTGGTTGGGGGTGAGGCAACAGACCACATTAAAGTGGAGCTGATGCAGGTGATAAGAGCAAGACAGTAAGACTGTAATTAAAAATCATCGTTGTTATTTCTAATGTCTATCACGTAGGTTTTATTATAAGTCCTTTACATAACTTGTATACATTTCATTCAGGACACATAATACAGCAGCACAGTACACAGGACTGCATGACTGACATCTGGTGTTCTCCAGGTGCATGTCTAATTTTATAATAGCTCCATCTAAATACTAGAGTGCTTAGGTATATTGGGAATATGTTCAGGATATAAAAGGATAATACCTTTAAATGTGCTTTAGCCTGTTAGAAAAGGACCTATGCCACAGTGTTGATATGCTTAGGTTTCGGTACATTCTCTGAGGCTACTTTTAACACTACATGCTGCCACACTACATAGATTGCCACCTCTGTACTACACAGAAAAGTGGATGGTTTTCTCCCATACTGATGGTCAGGTACTCTTACAGACATGAAGGCTGTTAATCAGTAAAAGCTCTCAGTTGCTGCATTGTAAGCCCAGAGCATCTGTGCACTTTTGACAGCCTATTGATGCCCTAAATCTTATCCAAAAGTGAAGTGAAGTGAAGTGAAGTGAAGTGAAGTGACTTTGTGGCCAAGTAAGGTGACCCATACTCGGAATTTGTGCTCTGCATTTAACCCATCCAAGTGAACACACACACCCGTGAACACGCACCCGGAGCAGTGGGCAGCCATTTTAGCTGCGGCGCCCGGGGAGCTGTTGGGGGATCGGTGCCTTGCTCAAGGGTC
>CM074953.1:14823292-14842388 GCA_037577455.1 Pangasius macronema | reverse complement strand
CTTCTCAGGCGCTTTCTCTCTCTCAAAACACACATACACACCGTTTCGGTGGTTCCAAATTAGCTCGCTGTGTGTGTTATTACACACACACACACACACACACACACACACACACCATTTGATCTGCCGGCACACTCTATATCAATCACAACACACCGTCAGTAGCGGCCGGAAATGAACTCTGCACTGGGTTTACAAAATGTGTGTGTGTGTGTGTGTGTGTGTGTGTGTGTGTGTGTGTGTGTGTGTGTGTGTGTGTTTACCTCTCTAAGCTCTCTAGCCACATCCTTTAGCTCATTGAGGACTTCTTCCAGCTGTTCCATTACCATCCTTATATGACTACGGATGCACTTCCTCCGATCCGAACTCTCTGTTATTGCCAGAGATCCTAAAAGCGCACTGTGGAACATCCTTCACATGGACACACCAGTAGCCAAAAAGGCAGAGGAGCATGGGCTTCATGTCTGGAGCCCCCTAAAGGCATGACGGTTTTTCCATTGAAAGCTATGCTGTCACCTTGACTATGAAACACCTCACAAAGCTTTGCATGGCTGTGAAGAGATTTGGATGTTTTTGATTCATATAAGAATATTCATCAGGTTAAAAAGACTGGAAGACAAAAGGACTGGATAATATGAAATAAGTTCAATTGTGCTTAACTTTAGTTATGGGGCTAATGTATTTAATGATATCTTTTTAGTATTACCAGTTAGATTTATACAATGATTAAAAAAGATTTACATAATTTACATAATCTTTGTTCTGGTAAACTTATTAATTAAAAAAAAAAGGAATGTTGCTCTTGTAGGAAATGTATGGTATCATGATTGCAGTTAAACCACAAAAGTGATGATTGGTTGAACATGTTCTATACGATTTGTACTCACAGACTTGTACCAGTGATTAAATTTTCCATGTCTGGAAGCTGAGTAATCCGTCAGTGCAATCGAGATAGTATGTATCCAGTCATGCTTTTTCAAGGAGAAATGAAATGAAATCCAAGAGAGAAAGCCTTTGAGAGGCTGAGCATGTCCAACATGACCCCCAAGAGGAAACACAGTAGGACTCTCTGCAAACCACCACAGCTTCTCTGAGGAAACCGTCACCCCTGAGAGCGTCAGAGAGAAAATGAAAGAGCCGGCCCATTCATTTCCAAACATCCTGCACTTTCATTAAACACCACTTCTGTAGCCATCCTCGGCAGTTTTTCATAGCCGCAGTGGTCTGGATTTGGTATTCGATAGCTTTGAAGCTATCGAAATCAAAGCATGGGTGTTTGGAAGTGTCCATCAGAGACTGCTATGAGGTTGTGTGCTGCTCTGCTGCATCTGATCCCGTGTACTGCACCTCTCATCTCCATCAGCTTGAGCTCAAACAGTTTGAAGCAGGCTTTAGTTCATTGCTTCTAGCCCCCCTACCTCTTCCCTTCTCTCCGTCTCTCTCTCGCTCGCTTACTCACGCCTGCTCTCTCATCTTCTCCCTCACGCAGCCTTAAACGTTTATTTCCTATCTTTTCCCCACACTCTGTTCCCCTCTTAGAGGTATCATCTTTTTTCATAGTCACTCCCATACACAAACTCGGTTTGTTTGTCTCTATAATCAGCGTATCACTTCTTCCACACTTTAGAGACACACTTCCTTCCGCTTCAATCTCTCAGAGAGCTTGCCACCTCAATCTTGGAAGAAAATTAATTCAATTCTGTGTTGCAGTGCAGGAGATGAATACACTGTTGCGGCAGTGGGAGCTGAGCAGATTATTCTATTAAAGACATTAATGAAAAGCATGGAAACAGGAAACCACTGCTGCTCCAGTTCCTGGTGCTGCTGTAATTGTATAGGATGTGGCCCCTCCTCAAAAGATCATGAAGCACACTATCAAGAGTGTATTGACTGACAGAAGGTCTTAGCAAGTCTGCAAAATACAATCTCCTTCACTGAGCTATTTTTAGTACATTCCCCAGGCATGTATTACACAATGGATTCCATACTTTGTGAGATTAATCGACCCATTTATTAACAGCAGGATACATAGAAATAAATAGATATCAATATCTGTAACTGAAGAGTTGATGTTGAAGATGCCAACTTGCAATGGCAAGTTGTTCGTGTCTATAAATGCCGTTTCCACTCACGATTGTTGCCAGGATGACAAATGAACTGTGCCACTGTACTACACTTATATTTCTGGACAACCAAAGTACATTTAGCATTTTACAATCATGTTTCACCCTCTCTGATTCAGTTTATGAAAGGCTCCATTCTTAGGAAAGCTGAATTCTGGAGTGCTCAGACCCTCCAGAATGGCAGGTGACTAACATAGGAATACACACACACACACACACACACACACACACACACACACACAGACACACACACACACACACACACACACACACACATAGCACTTCATTAAGAATACAGTGCAGTGAAATTCTTTTCTTCACATGGCTTCTTTGGTTCATTTTTGTGAACCAAAAACAGCCTTCAGAATTATAACAAGTTAGATATACGCATTTATACTGTTCCAAAAAGTCATCTGCAGGCTAGTAGATGTCCCACTTCATTTTCCCTGAACTGACCCTGTGTGTGGAAAAGACGAAATGATTCAATGTTCTAAGATGATAATGCCTCCTGTTTTAATCTGATATATTCTTCCACGTGAAGGAAATTGTGTTCAACCACCTTGCTGACCAAAGAGGCTATAAAGGAAGCCACATCACGCCATGGCCATCAGCTGCTCTAATGTGGTAAAATCATTTTTCGATCCAGAAGTAATTTCAGGAGAAAATAATTATATTTTTTCATGTGTGGTCCTTCACACATATCAAGCACAGCTAAAACCGTCTCTGATTCTGGGAAAGAATGTGTTAATGTAAATGTATTTCCTATACCAGGAGTCTTTCTGCCCTCTGCTGGAGAAACATATGATAATAAGTCTACCAAATGATGAAAATTCTGTCAGACACAAAATGCAATAATATCTGTTTACTAGCCATGAATGAGACACAAAATATTACAAAACGAATACAAAATTATTTTAAAAATCTTCACTGACCTTTAAAAAAAATCATAATCTAGTTGCTTAGTTCTTTAGTTACCCTTCAATATATTTAAGATTACCTTTCATCAATTAACTCATTACTAAGCCAGCGTTTATATCTGAAAGGAATGTTTATTATACCAACATAAAGCACAAAAATTTAAAAAAAAAAAGAGAGAAAAAGAAAACCCTTAAAGTGGACTTTATATGTAGCTCTTTCCCTGAAGTCAACAATACATTCCATGTTGGGGCGGACAGCAGTAACATTACATCAACACACAAATATCATCTATCTACACATGGCACAAGGTTTGATTAGATTCACAGATTTACCAAGCACCACATGACACACCATACATAGACAACTACCTTTTTTACTTCTATTATCAATTGCCACTCATTCACTTTACACTATAAACAAGGCTTTATCTACTTTTAATAGTGTTACTCTATAAGCATTTAGATTGTAGTAGGTGTTGGCAATGGACACTGGGCTTTGCTGCTGCTGGTGCATCTGACATAAAACTTGATGTCAATATAATTTCAGCACATTACTCTTTACACTTTTAGGTTATCAGATATTTTTATCTAGGTAAACTCTGCTCTGGAAATAGCAAATGCGAATTCAAATGGGAAGTCAGCATTTCTAGGGCAGTAAAAAGTTGTGGGCAACAGCAGGGAACTGAATCGCTCTGGGAAGTAGATTACGTTTTTATGCTGATCCAGTACCAGGTTCTTGGGCAGTCCAGAAAACTGGCAACTTCTACCAACACTATGCCTAAAGCCCTACATTTGATGGTCCTTGTTAACTAAGGCCCATGACAATACCTGTGAAACAGCTACGATACACTGAACATTAAAGCCTCACGCTAAAAGATAATAATAATAATAATAATTAAAAAACAAAAGTCTTTACAGAAGTCAAATTATAGAGCTGCAAACATACACATTAATATAATTAATATACACATGATACTTAAGCATGGACCATTTCACAGTTCTTGGGATGAGGTGCTATTTTACAAGCCTTGTTTAAGACACTTTGATTACATAGTTCATAAACTGTACACGTACAGTGTAATCTCGATCTATTGACTTATTCGTTTTCTTATATTGGTTTAATTTAAGCATAGTTAAGAGTATATAAGCACTGTTTAGTTCTGTAGCTTAAAACCTAAACACATCCCACTAACTCGTTCAGACTATGGAGAAGTTCAAGTGTCACTATAAACATAAATCTGTAACAATAGTCTGTCCTGTATTAATTACACAAATTACATGTATTGAGATATAACAGCCTTATCAGTTGACAAGGATTGAAGGATTTACATATATTCAAAACCATGTAATATGAGAATTTTTCACAACAAGTACTAGTCACTATATCACAGCAAATATTTACACAAAATGAAGTATTATGTTAAAAATCCATATTCCTATTTGGAAGTAACAAAATTCTGTGTTTTAATGGATTCACACTAGTAATAATTGCTGTGTAATTCAGAGATTAGTGTGCTTTACCTGCAGGCATTTAACTCCTGCTTTAACTCAATAAATGTCTCAACAAAATGGACAGAAAGATTTACTCCCCAATTTGGAATTAATTATTATATAATAAAGCTGAAGTAGCTCAATATTTCACTGCAATAATGGCAACGTTAAATCAGATTAGGCCTGAAGTGATTTAGAACAAATCAGTATTACATGGCTCAGTGACTCTTGATGCAGGCACTGAAGTCCACTTTACGTAAAGATTTTAGGATACACTTCAGTTCTTCTAAGACATAATCTAATGACCATTTTATAGCCAGCATGTTTGCTCATGTTTGCCAGCAAATGCAGCTCTTGACTGATATTTATCAAAAGTTTCCTCGGGTTGACCTTTCACCTGTAAACAGAACTATCTGAATCCTATTTGAGGTACAAAGAAATATCAGTACAGCCGAACTGTAAAATTCGATAAAATAAATCAGAAAATATTAAACAGATTCATGCACCCTATACAATTACAAAACCAATCAATCAAAAGTAAGCATATAAGTGTATGGCTATTTGTGTCCTTGCAGACAAACTAGGATGAGGTAATTAGAAAACAAGACAAATTGTTAAGATCTAGTAAAAGGCAAATTATGATGCTAGATAAAGACTGAGGAACTGTGTCACTTGCTGTATTTATTACTAAGTTATTTCACATAAATCATTGTAACTGCTTTACAATTATTACTTCTAGTGTTAGCCTTTAGCTGATTTAATGTCAAATAACCATATAGAAATACAAAGATACAGATGGCTCATCAAGGACTCTAATACTACATAAACACAATGGAATGTTTCCTCAATTGAGTCATACTTTTGGGGGAATAGAATACAGCCATTACAAATGTCTTGATACCACAAAGACATAATCTATTACTGGTAGGGTCTAGAGTAGCATATCTCAGCTCCTATCCTGGAGGTCCACATTATCAATTTCAAGCTTTCCCTACTCCCAAACTCTTGCTTCAACCTGCAGAAGGCTTGATAATTAGCTTCTGAGCTGAATCAGGTGTGACAGGAGAAAGGAACATGAAACTGCAGGGCAGTGGGCCTCTGGGGTATGAGTTGAGAGACCCTAGTCTTGAGAACAAAAACAATACTTTACACTACCATACACAACAGCTGAGGCATTTTTTAAGCATTATTGTATTGTTGTTTAAAACGAAATTGGTCAGTTATTTGCTCTAATTCTTTTCGTTAACCCCCCTTTCCTCCTCCCTAATACCCTTGTAAGGCCAGGTTTATACTTGCTTTTAACTATGCACATGCGTATAGAAGATGGCTATTGTGCATGTTTGTGTGCATGTGGTGCAGTGATTGTTGAAGCAGGCAAGTGTTCAGTGCCCAACCTAAATAGTGTAGGCAGTATAGTGCAATGTGACATATCTGCCACAGACTGAACAAACTAAAGTTGAGCCTCAGATTGCACACTTACTCTAGGTGCTATTCTAGACAGTTTTTGTGCATTACCGCTAATCAATTTCCCTAGTACAGGAAAAAAGAAAAGTCTGTTTTGCATACAACATGAAAACCTGATAGACAGGGATGTTTTGGCACTGACGTGCCATCTGACGTGATGTGGATATTGTTTGTTCCCTCACATTGCGGCTGAGTCTGCATACACAAGCATAGTCACGTGTCAAGTATAAAACAGGCCAAACACTCCTAACTGTTTCCTAATAAATACACATTACATGGGGTCATCATAGTTGTAGGTGGGAGGGGCCGAGTACTGCTGGCCCTGCATTGCCCCCTGGGCTGCACCCATAGCTGCCTGCTGGGCTGCTTGTTGTACATGGGGGTTTTTCCAAGCACCTGTTGCCCATTCCTCCTGGGCCTTGCTCATGCTCCCTCCACTGCCACGGTAGAAGTTATGGACCTGCACACAGAAGGGCATGAAAACAGTCTTTTCTAAGTTGCTGTTGCTGTTTCTATATACAATACATGAAATAGTTTTATATGATACCGCCTTATAAGAAACATCATTACAAATACATTTACTCATTTGGCTTTAATCCAAAGCACCTTTCTAATGATACAGTATACGGTTGATCAGCTGATGATTATGGGCCTTGATCAAGGATCCAACAGTTGTAGCCTGGCAGTGTTGGGATTTGAACTCACACCCATCTGATCAGTAGCCTAAAGCCTTTATCACTGTACAGGTATTGCAAATAAGGAAGTTATGGTCAAAGCAACTGTTTTCAAGATCAGAAAGGGAATGAGGTACCTTGGTGAGAGCGATGAAAGACAGCACAGCGACAGCTGTGAACATAATAGTGGGAATCAGCATGACCACAGCAGAGCCAATATTAGTGCTGAAGAATGTGATGGTGGCCAGCCACCCACTGTAATGGACAGAGACATGAACACAGTAGAATAATTACCTTACTGTCACTAATAGCTATAACAACAATTGAGTTCACTATCTAAATAAACACAGGTACCACAATTACAACCTTTCTGCAAATCCCATATCCAGAGCTCTTACCAAACTCCCCAGCCTGGGATGCCCACTGTCTGGATAATACTGATCACAACCTGAGCCATGAATACGAAGAAAAATGCCATGAAGTTGAAAGAGCTGTCAGTCCTGAAAAAAGAGAAAGGCTAAGAGTTATAACCATATATCAATAATAACTGGTATAGTTTAGAACAATATGGGATTTGCATGATACACTATTGTCTTAATTTGAAACAATTTGCTAAGGGAGATTGAACCGAGTGAAGCAGAATCTATTTTTCCACAAATATTGACAGGAAATGTAAACAGCCAAATGTATCTATCTGTCATAACTGTTTTCTCAGAGACTCTGTTTATAACTATTTCATGTGCCTGTGTCTGGATTGTATCCTGATAAGATTTTAAGCACATACATTTTCACTTGTAGTCAAATACATTGGCCAGACAAATCTGATACCTGTCTTACATGTTACTATGCAAATCATCTCATTGCATTCGAACACCAAATTCTAGTGTTGTTCTTCCTTTGTAATTGTTTCATGAATAAGATGGTTTCTGCTTCCAAAAACTGTTATCTTGGTGAGACATATGCATTCATACTTGTGCAACATGCAGCTAAAATGCATCACAGAGCTCCTGAAGTGGTGTGAGTGATCAAATTTCAATCTGTTTAAAATGTGCTTTGGGTCCATTTACGCTTTCATTTGGTGTCAATAATCTCCATTAGGAAATAATCCTGATACTGAAGATGCATGAAACAACCTACTCGAGTGTAAATGGGGTCAGAAATCAAAATATCCTGAAAAAAAAAATTCAAAACTAATAATGTGCAAAATGCAAGAGGTATATTAGTAAGATACACATGCTTGTTCGTCTGAACTCACTTAAAAGCTTTGTAGATGGGCCGGAACCAGCACACATAAGAGCAAGGGGTGAAGAGAATAAGCCACAATATAGCCATTCCAAAGTTAGTGGCCCCGCCCCCACCGCACATCCATGCCAGACAGCCAATCAGATTCACCGCCAATGTAGCACTGTTCACTGAGTGAGAGAGAATTTAAATTATAAGAATTTAAATATTGAACTTCGTGTAGTAGATTACACATACTAAATAAATCAGGAGCTAATCTCGACTTCCTATCGTTTACATAATCTTATACGACTGCATTGCTCAATTCTTGATTCTGATTGGTCAGAGGGTGCTGATGAATATTTCTATAACAGCAGCTTCCACAGTAGCGCTGGCTGCTTGGCAAATTACAGGTTTTCTATTAATGCACTTATTCTAATACATTGTTGTGTCTATAGTAACCACTTACTCAAGGACTTCTATGGCTGAACGCCACATAAACGGAAAATCAGAGACAATGTGTGTTTGAAAATGGTTGATATACTGAAGTTTTCTGTAAGGAGCTTTTTATTTAACACTTCTGGAAAGACTCTCCACTGTCAGCCCTTTATAACAGTCAGAGGTAAAAAGCTTTTCCTTTATGTTTTCTGACAGCAAAAGTCTTCAGGACACTTCTGTGCTTTGCGGTTTCTCAGGAAGACGGCAAGCTGCATTTTTTTNTGCTGTGGAGGTTCCACAAGAATAAATATAACTATTAATAGATAAAAATTATGACATTAACATTGGCACACTAGCACTGAACACAGCCCATTGTTGATTATTTTCCTATAACAGCACACCCTGTTATGTTTAATTCCTTACTTAACCCCTTAAATTATTAATCTTATTAAGTAACTTCTATGAATTATTATATGAACTGTGAATTATAATGCTTATTGTATATTATAATGCATGTGACGCACAACAATCAGCTACACTTAAACAGCCCATATAAGCTAACTAATACAGCCATAGATTAATGACAGTGATTCCATTTTTACAACGCATCAAAATCTTACTGTACATGTGTAAATGGTTAGGTATTGTACAGTATTTGGCAATTACAAACCAATTTGAACCTTGACGAAAAAGGCAACACACAGCAAGAGACCTTAATGTCCTGTGATGTGCTTACTACCAATCTGCAAACCAGTGCTTTCACTTCGGCAGTGTTTTGAGGGAAAACACAGCCAGGATTGTTAGGCCAAACAGTACACAGCTCACTCAGAAATACATAAAGCAAAAAAATACAGCATTACAACAATGGGAACTCTGATAAACCCATAGATATCAATAGATTTGTTATACTTACAAATCCAGAGATAGTACAGGCGTTTGCACATGGTGCGGCGTTGTTCTGGGATCTCGTTGAAGTCTTGGTAGAAGCATGGCTTCAGGGGAATGAAACGGGGGAGAGGTGGGAAATTGTTTTCTGAGGGTGTAAAGGTATATTATGGGTCAGCCATGGTATTACAGTAACTCTTTATTCTTCAACTAAGAAAATTCAATTTCCACAAATCTGGATGAAAGACATAACAGTTGTGTTCACAATACATTCCTAAATTAATCCTATCCAAAAAATAAACAAATAATAATTATTCCAAATAATAAACTCTTACCTGCCATGAAGATTCTTTTTTCTGTAGATTCCTGTCGTCAGAATTCAATATTCTGTAACCTAAATAAAATATTGTCCATAAGCACACATTTTACTAATGTGTCATAAAATCATTTCCAACTGATACTATGGAAAGAGTCTCCAGCATCGGCTACGGCTACGTCCCAAACTGTTTATGACTTTATTAGGGAGTACGTTACCTGTGTATGGCGGACTACTATTTTGACATACTATTTAGTGCCCTACACGGGTGGGTCTATGCGTTTTCGAACGGAGCCTCCATCCATGTCCTCAGGAGGCGCTCGCGCACGCCGGCAATACCGCGCCCCCTAGTGGCCGGAATAAAGATATCAAAAAAAAAAAAAAAAAAAAAAGGCCTCCTACATGGTTTGAAACAGTGCAGCATCCGTAACAGATTTATTAACTATATCACCACCTTATATTATTATTATTATTACGATTCTTATTATTATTACTATTATTATTATACCAAATGTTTTAGCTACATTTACAGGATTCTGCGTCTTTGCAAAAACAAAATAATGCTCTTCTATAGATCATGTAGCCTATAGAGGCTATAGCTAGGACAGGAAAAGGAAAATACTAGGAAGCGGAAAAACGAATTCCTACCTCTCAGAAATGATAAAATACATATTTCCTGACATGATTCACCAGAGCTTTCCAGCAGCATCAGCATGGTAACACCGGTGAAGGGCATGCCTCTGTGGTTCAGGTGCGAATGAGGAAAATAAAACGCTGATTTCCTGAAAGCTAGCCTGATGTTCTACCTGAAACACCTGCCGGGGGTCCTGTAGACCACCCTACCTCTGCCAAGTGTACAAGAGCATGAGCTGTACGGCAGTGTGACAGCATCAGCTGGAAGGATCAGTGTGTTTTTCTCAGTGAGGTTCGGGGAGAGTGGTGTGGAGGTCGCCCTTCAGGACAGCGTACGATGCTCCACTAGCTCTATCCCTCCATCACTGGCTGCACATCGTCTCCGATTTTTACCCGAAATATCTATCTTACATCCCACACTCATTTCTCATCTGGAAAGGTTGGGCTAAAACATCTCACCTCACCTCGGTCCTCAGGCTAACCAAGCACGCTGATCCGGCGACTCGGATAAACAACTTTCCATTCAAGGTGACTTCACATTCACAGCAGAGACTCTTTTCGTCAAATGTATGGTTTCATTTCATATGAAAAAAAAACAACAATCACGTCACGATCCTCCTACACGCCGTGTGTCGCCTAGCTTCCGTTCCGCCTGGACTCAGATGTAGGGACGGTGGTGATGATGGTGATGATGATGATGATGATGCTGTAGAGAATCGACCAACGAGAAGAGCTGCTCAGTAATCGCGATATTTCATCCCTGTACCGTCTCTTCTGGTATGAGTGAGCTCACTAGTCGCTCTCCTTGGTGCTGAAGCAAATAGAATAGAGTAGAGTAGAGTAGAGTAGAGTAGAGTAGAGTAGACTAGAGGGTCTCTCTTAAAAGTCTTCACACACAGGGCACTATGTTTGTCAGCACCATGTTGGCTGTGCCATCATCAGTGGATGTTCTCGGTTCTCGACTTCTCCACTGGTCCACAACACTTCCAGTCTTTTTGGATTCGTTAATAAGTTTGGCGACAGTGTCGTGTGTGATGTCCTGGCCATGTTTCCTGTTAAAGTCCACCACAACCTTGCGACAGCTTCCCGATCCAGCCATGAGAATGATTTCAGTATGTTCTTCAATATGTTCTCTTATGTCAAACGCTATCTGAAAAAATATATAATATAAACTAAGTATTAAAAATTGTGAAAGACATTTTGCTAAAAAGTGTTAATTTTCTCTAAGTATGGGGACTATAATATAATATAATATAATATAATATAAGGGCTTAGTGGTTAGCACGTTTGCCCCGCACCTCCAGGGGGTTTGGGGTTTGGTTCTGACCCTTGCCCTGTGTTTGCATGGAGTCTGCATGCTCTCCCTGTGATTTGGGAGTTTCCTCCTCCGGTCCAAAGACACGTGTTGTAGGCTGATTGGCATCTCTAAGTTATCCATAGTGTGTGAATGGGTGTGTGAGTGTGTGAGTGTGCGGCCGTGCCCTGCGATGGGTTGGCACCCCGTCCAGGGTGTCCCCTGCCTTGTGCCCTGAGTCCCCTGGAATAGGCTACAGGCTCTCCGCGACCCTAAGTAGGATAAGCAGTACAGAAAATGGATAATATAATATAATATAGATCAACTTAGACATACCTGTCTGTTTAAATGTATTTATATCACAGCACTGTTGAACTGTCGAATCATTAGGTGTGGATTAATTTTCTCGGACAGCTCTGGCAGCAGTTCCGGTTGTATTTTAAATCATATGTTTATATAAATGCACTCTTCTAATGTGTTACTCAGTCTATAAATAATAACTCATTCACAGGGACTTGTGTAGTTTAGCCTAATAACAAATGAATTGTTAAAAACAATGATGTAGAATTGTTGATATCTTGAAGATTTCTGTAAGGAGACATTTGTTTAAATTTGTATTGAATGAGTGGTGGGTGTCAGCGCAGGAACAGTAAGTTTTCTGCCAAGGGACAGTCTTCAGGACAGAGCATTTTGCACTTTCTAGTTTCTCAGGACCATGACAAGATGCATCTTACTAAAAGACTCAAAGATGTTCCAAAATATTAAATGTTAACTACACATGATTAAAAAGTGAAGTGTCCTTCATTAATAATTACAAATGTTTTGGCACATACATGTGCTATAAGAGGAATAAAACACTTCAGGACATGCTTTTATAGGAAAAGAATCCAAAATAGTCCACTCTGTTTTGCATCAGGTATTTTCTCATAACAGCACCTCATCATCGTGTATTAAACACATATAAGAATGCACTTAGGAGAACAGAATGCACACTGTAATAGCGTAATTTTACAGAAAGTTCAGTAAGTGCACCAGCACACTATAGAGGGGGGGAAAATCACAGGTACATTTTTTAAGTGAGTTTATAAAGTTGCCAAACACCAAACATATAATTCACAACAGGCTCTGAAACAAACAAAATTCTCATTAATCTCTGTCTCGAGTTATTTTATTAATTATTACATTGAAAAACTCTACATTTGAGATGTAGATACAGTTGTAGATATAATTTGTATTTAGACTGCTAGCCTATTCATGACTGGTAGGTTAATACTTTAACATTCTTTTAAATTCTGGTGGCATGGTGGGTAGCCTTGCTGCCTCACAGCTTCAGGATCCCATGCTCAATCCTGACCTCAGGTTACACTCTGTGTGGAGTTTCTGTGCATGTTCTCTCTGTGTTTAGGTGGGTTTCTTCTGAGTTTTTCACTTAGTTTACTCCCATTGTACAAAAACATGCATGTAGGTGGATTTGCTAGGCTAAATTGCCCCTAGCTGTGAAGGAGTGTGATAATGTGTGTGTGTGTGTGGTGCTCTTTGACCGACCAGCATCCCATCTGGGGTGAATTCACCTGCCTTGCACCCAGTGTTCCAGGGATAGGCTCTGTAACCTGGTCAGGGTTGCAGTGGATAAAGCGGTTATGAATGAATGAGCATTTTTTTCTCTTTGCGTTCCTGGTTTGGCCCGTTTACTCCACTGACTAGACTGTTTGACCCTTTCCTGATTTTTGACCATTCTTCGACATGGTAATCTGGTTTCTCATTAAACATTTAACACACTGAGTACCTCTGAGTTAGTGACCCACATTTCACATACAGCTTTAACATACTGTACATCAACCTTCATCTTCATCTTTATCTCTCATCTTTACAGTCCTTTATGAAAAAATTATTAGACGTTATTAAAATAGCACACGTAATGTGCGATATTTTGAGCTGAAACATATAGAACCATTGTATAATTTTAATAAAATATTTTTTTAATCATAGAATAGGCTTCTTCCCTTCCCAACAGCTTCATTTGCATTTCAAACACATTTAACACTTAATTTTGAACCTTGAATCTAATATACAGTCCCCTCTGAAAGTACTGGAATGGCTAGGTCAATTGTATTGTTTTTGCTATACACTGAAGACATTGGGTTTGAGATCAAAAGATGAATATGAGACAATAGATCAGAATTTTATTTCCTGATATTTACATCTAGATGTGTTAAACTTAGATCATGGCCCCTTTGATGGCAGACCACCCAATTTTTAGTTCAGCAAAAGTACAGGAACAGATAGTCTTAAAGTAAATTAAAATAAATTACACTTAATATTTGGTTATAATAATTGCATCAAGCTGGTGACCCACTGACATAACCAACTGTTATTCTTTTGTGATGTTTTTCCATGCTTGCACCACAGCTTCTTTCAGTTGTTGTTTGTTTTGGGGGTTTCTTCCTACAGTCTCCTCTTCAGGAGGTGAAATGTATGCTCAATTGTGTTAAGGTCTGGTGATTGACTTGGCCAGTCTAAACCCTTCCACTTTTTTCCCCATGAAGTCGTTTGTTGTGTTGGCAGTGTGTTTTGGGTTATCGTCTTACTGCATTGGGATTCTGCATTCTTCCCAATTACACTGGATACACTGGATTCTCTGTAAATTGACAGAGAATATGCTTCTGTAGACTTATGAATTCATTCTGCGGCTACCACCCTGAGTTGCATCATCAATAATGATTATTGAGCCTGTTCCATAAGCAGCCATGTAAGCCCAAACCATTACACTACCTCCACCGTGCTTTACTGATGAGCTTGTATGTTTTGGATCCTGAACAGATCCTTTCTTTCTCCACACTTTGGCCTTTCCATCACATTGCTAGAGGTTAATTTTGGTTCCAGAACATTTGTGGCTCATCTCTGTATTTCTTTGGGAATTCTAATCTGGTCTTCTGATTCTTACCGCTGGTTTGTGTCTTATGGTATGGCCTCTATATTTCTGCTCTCAAAGTCTTCTTTGAACGGTGGATTGTGATACCTTCACCCCTGCCCTGTGGAGGTTGTTGGTGATGTTACTGGCTGCTGTTTTTGGGTTTTTCTTTACAGCTCTCACAATGTTTCTGTCATCGACTGCTGTTGTTTTCCTTGGCTGACCTACCTGGTGTCTGGTTGTTAGTACACCAGTGGTTTCTTTCTTTCTCAGGACATTCTAAATTGTTGTACTGGCCATACCCAATGCTTGTGCAATGACACTGATTGATTTTCCCTCAGCTCTCTGGTCTTCATGTTGGTTTATCCTTTTTTAACAAATGCAGTCTTCATAGGTGAAACCCAGGGCTCAAACCAAGAGTAAACATTCAGACCTATTAATTTTTTAAACAATCAGTCTAAGAGATCACACCTAGGCAACAAGAAACACCTGTTCCAATATTTTTGATCACTATTTTTGAAAAACGTGTGGGTTCAAACAAAAGGTGTCAAGTTCTAAGTTGTTTAACACATCTAGATGTAAATATCAGGAAATGAAAGCCGAAATTCTGATCTATATTCATCTTTTGATCAAACTCAAATGACTTCAGCATATAGAAAAACAGAAGAATTGGCCTTGCCGTTCCAATACTTTCAGAGGGGACTGTATATATTATATAAAAGTATGTGAATGGCTGACCAGTCACACCCATACGTGCTTGTTAATCATCCCAAGGCTCTGTGCAGGCCACTCGAGTTCTTCCACTCCAGCCTTGGAAAAAGTGTCTGTATAGACCTCGCGTTGTATATGGGGCAGCTTTGAGCCAGAACAGGTTTGGGCTAGGTGTCTTGGTTGAAGTGAAGAAAAACCTTAATGCTACAACACACAAAGACATTCTGGAAAATTGTGTGCTTCCAACTTTGCAGCAACAGTTTGGAGAAGGTTCACATGGGTGTGATGGTTAGATGTCCACATATTTTTGACTTTTCATGTTTAGAAACATGGTTTTTTATGCCTTTTACTTTGTAAATATTACAATACGATTCTTACGATTTTTTCATATTGTCATACATACTGTATGTTGATTATGAAAATGCGTTGACATGTATTTTTACGGTCAATAAATAAAAACAAGCTATAATGTAAGACCACATAGGTAACATTGTACCAGAAAACTTTAAAATCACTCAAGACATTGCATACTGCAAGCAAGACTTTGAATAATGAGGGTAATGAGTCAAAGCAGGAGTCATAAGAAAGCAAGACCTAAAATGTTAAGGGTAGTTTCACTCAAAGCATGATGCAATGTAGTGTATGCAAAGAGATGGTCCTTCATAGCAGCACATCAGAGATGCATGAACATTTAAACCAAAAGCACCTGAAAGCTCATGCATGCTCAATGCAATATGTTAGACTATTATTACATGGACGGGGGGTTTTCAAGTGATAAATATGCGCAATATTAAAGTGGGAATTTAGATTCTATCTAGCAGGCTTGTATTATATTGGGAGCTATCAGTTAGTCAAACACACCCAGTCAGACTGAGCATAAACTAACACTAGCCTGGCCTGAACACAGCACACGACACAGGCGAGAAGGGCTGGGTGTAGCTGGGTCATGGTCTCCATTTTCTATCCAGGCCAAGGTCGAAAAACTGATCCTAAATCCTTTAGCTGTGTTATCCTTGGTGGTATAGATGCTGGTTTTACAGGATGAAGTAACGTTAAATAGTCGGGAGAAATAGCACCGGTACAGCAGGACAGGACACATCCTCTGATGACTGTGTCTGCTGAGCTGTAACTCTTTAGCGAGGTGAGTAACATTAGCTTGGGTAGATAACTAAGCCAGCCGTGTTGCTGAATATTTGCAACATTTGTTAGCAAACGGCTAATACTTTGGCAAGCTAGTCACTAATGTACCTCACGTTACTCTATATTGCTAAGCTAGTTAACTTTGGCTAAATTAACGTCATGGAGTTAGGTAAACAAACTTGCTAAAAACAATAATGGCTAATAACTCTGTTACCTCGTCGGTCCATAAAAAAGAGTCAAACCTAACAGACAAACTATCCCAAAAAATAGCTTTAAAAATGGCTTTTTAGATTAGAGGTTAATGTAGGCCCTGTCGACGTTAAGTTGTTTAGCTTGGGCTAACTTAGCAAACTCACCAGCTTGTTGGATAGCGAGCTAGCTTCTGTAAGCTTTGTCCTAAAGTGCTAACATATGTGCTACACCTGTGCAGTCACCACATTAAAACCAGGCTGTGAATCAAAATCTTCGGTCAAACAAAAGATATGGTTACTATAGATTTTGTTTGAAAACATAAACCAAAATAACCCAAAAGACCAGCGTCTCAATAAAAGGCCTAAGCATCCATCTGCTAAAATCACTAAAAGACTGGTGGCAGGGCAGAACGAGACTAAACAGATACCTGTACTACATCTTAGGAAGACTCAGAAACCTGGTAGAATAAATAAGTTTTAAAATTGGACTTAGAAATGCCTGTTGTAAGGGGTGACTTCATAAAACTGTTCCATAGTCCCAGGGCTACAACAGAAAACACTGTTGAAGTACATCTGGGATCATGGAAGCCATTAAAAGCAACTGGTTAAGGGAACTTCCTGGTGTAGAGGTGGAATGGAGGCAGTGGCTCGTCTCCATTCCATCTCTTTTTGAACCAGCTGCAGGTGTGACAACCGACTGATGGATTTCCTTGCAAAGGTAGCTAATAAATACGCATAAAAATGTAAACGAAACTTTCTGTGCTGCAGTGACAATAGTACCTGGGAAGAGTTACATCTCACAACTGAGTTTATTTGCTTAACAAATTTTAATCCAGAATTAAAAATAACAAAACAGGATGACCAAATATGATACTTTTTTATGTACTGAAAATGCACATGATGAAGTGATTGTGCTTACATTTTACCCCTTATTGTTGTGCAGATTTCTGTTGCTAACCCTTGCTTGTTTCCAGTGTTGGGAATGCAGCCACCTCTAGCACCAGCCACAGTCAGAGAGCTGGTGCGCTCCCATCTCCATATAGACCCTGTTGCTGCAGATTTGCGCTGCAGTCTTTTTGTGGCTGCCGCACAGAGCTACAAGCGTGATTCTGTCCTGAGACCATTCCCACCTCGATATCTCAGGGGAGAGATAAAGGATTTTGAAGAGTTGGTAAGATATTACATTTAGTTATTCTTTGATTTGTGAATTAATTACCATATAGCATCACATCACTTAGCTCAAAGATTCAGCAAAAAAAAAGCCAAAAACACCAAGACACAGAACTGTATGGGAAAACATCTTGTGACTCTTACAGCAGAAAGATGTGAGCTCCTTGCCAAGCATAAGGGACCTGGTCCGACTGGGATCGGGAGATGGAGATCATCATCTGGCATTAGTACACTGGGTGCTCTCCTCCAAGAGTTTTGCTGTAAAGACTGTCCAGAAAGAAGAGGTGCTTCTAAAGTTTGAACATTGTTGATTTATTGTAGATGTTAGCTGAAAATAGCCTATAGTGTGTCATCATTTTGCAGTGTTTGAAATAATCATGTTTAATTTAAAACAATGGTTCTCCACTTTCTTTTTTTACATTCTGTTTCTTTAAATTATACAATTTAAGTGGGCCAGACTCAGCCAACTGACACAAAATGCAGGAGTCTCATCTCCTGTGCCAGACTTCCTTTTTGAGTTGGAATACTGTGAACAGATGAATTCAAGGTTTCAGAAGACGCGGGCAGGACGGGACATTATCTATGCATTCCATGGCAGTCGACTGGAGAACTTCCATTCCATTATTCACAATGGTCTCCACTGCCATCTGAATAAGGTCAGTGTCAGTAATGTATGTGAAATTCAGTATTTCTCTTAGTCTAACCCAGAGATATTCAAACTGTGGGGCATTGCATAGGGGGTCTGGGTGGGGGTGAATTGGAAAATACCAAAAACAGGACTGTAATTGGACTGTGTCAGTCTTGAAAATTTTTACACATTTTGCATAGGAGCTCTGCATATTAAGTACTTCAAAATACACCAACAGAGCTGTCATTTCTTCATACTAAATCAAAAGCAGATGAGTTAATTGACATTTGAGCAGGAGTTTTGAACTCTGATATTAACTGGTAAATGGAGAATGTTTCGAGTTAACTGAAAAATGGTCCCAATTCTCAGAAGAGGACCTCATGGGGAATACATTTGAATACATCTAGTCTAACCTAAGAATAATTTAGCATTTCCTCATACAAAAGTAATATGGACTGTTTGATTTTGAATAAGACAGTAGACTCATCCAAACAGTACAAAATTAGCACCTTTTTTGGAGCTCTTTCTCACATGGGTGGTCCATTTGTATCTTATCAGTCTGTAGTTAGATCTTATAGTTATCTCACTGAGTTTCCAGTTTATTAGGGAAATCTTGCTCTTACTATTTTGCCAGACAAACCTACCATGTAGGTGCATTTTATAGGTATACAATTACTTTCTGTAAGTAGGTACAGCAGCTGTTCTGGTCAGTGGCGGTTTGTTTATTAATTTCCATTGATTTAGGATCATAAAGGTAATTGAAGGTAACAGATAATGGTAACAGTCAGTAATTATATACCTGCACAGGTATATACAGTCAGGTCCATAAATATTGGGACATCGACACAGTTCTAACATTTTTGGCTCTATACACCACCACAATGGATTT
>CM074953.1:14788634-14818099 GCA_037577455.1 Pangasius macronema | reverse complement strand
TGTCTCTAAACCATACAGCATGGCCGCTCTCACCACTGTCTTGTACACCTGATATTTTTCTATCACACAGAACTCCCGACACCTATCTCAACAAGTTTGTTCCTGTTATCACTTACATTACCCATTACCCATTCATCCACTCAGATCCATATTTACACTGATAGTAAAGTACTTCATATAGCTTAGAATTCTGCAGGTTCCTGAAAAATCCCAGGACCTGTCAGCTGGCCCACGCTTACATTCCTCACTCTTGTATAATATGTTAGTATATACTCACACAGTATATATATATAAAAGCTACAATTGTTGAGCACAAGTGATTAGGGCCGTAAGATGACTTTTATTTTGATACAGAGCACCTGCCCCGGCTTTGTGTATTGTTCGGGCGTTTAATGCTGCTGGCTTTGTCCAGGTTGCCTACACTTGCTGCGGTTACCATTGAAACGGGATGGCTGCTCGAGTTGTGCGTATTGAATGCAGTAAAAGGTAAAGTGAATGCAGCGTGATTGAAAAGGAATTTAATGCACATTTGACACCAAATGAAAAACAAATACACACAAGATCGTTTGCATGTGTAACGGCATCCGTTTGTTTGACTCTGTGTCTTTAAGACAGTAAGGTTCTGTCCCGGGATGCTGAGTGTGTGTGTGTGTGTGTGTGTGTGTGTGTGTGTGTGTGTGTGTGTGAGCGCGCGCGCGCGCTGCATACACGTTCCTATCCCTTATTCCCCTCATCCACGCTTTAAGCTTGTAGATGCATAAAACAAGAAAGTGTCAACGCCCAAGCCTGTCCACTTGAATCCTGTGGTAAGCTCATTTAAAAAGTATCTGTGTGAAAATGCGCAGAATGCATCTGTGGTGTTTTCATTAGTCATGTTTTCTGAGAGTGGCTGCAATCCTTGGACACAGTTACGTGAGGAGACAAGACAACTGCCCAAAGCACAAGTGTATACTGTCTGCAGTGTGGGACATCACATTACATGCAGTCTGTGGTGGAGGTCTGTAATGACGCATCTGTAAGGTTTGTGAGCGAATGGATGGTAATCTTAGATTTCCCTCTGACTGTGACAGATCAGATGCTGATTACTCATTTATACGTACATTTACACGTAGAATTGGACGGACAAAAAGGTAGAAGTGTGGACGTCCCACGTTAAGAGTTACCAACGCTTCTCCCTCTCTCTCTCTCATTGTGTGTGTGTGTGTGTGTGTGTGTGTTTGAATGAGCAGAGGAATAATTACAAAAGCCTATGTGGCTATGGCTGTGTGTTTATGTGTGTTGTTTTCATCTCCCACTGCTGTTACTGTCTGGCCCGAACCAGACAGTACACTTAAGATCTGGTTTTATTTCATTCATCTGACTCATCAACAACACGGTCAAACTGTCCTGCACTGCAAAAAAATGCAAAGCAATGACATTTAGATGAGACAGCAACTCCTAATTGAGCTGTGGTCTAGCACTTTTACCTCTGACATAGAAGATTTGTGAGATCTGCATTTTACTGCTGTGTGAAGGAGAGCTTTTATTACTTTCACACAAGGAAAGTCCTGTGCGGACGTACAGTATGAAGTGATTTGGTAAGAAACAGCAAATCTAGCAAAGACAAAGAAGAAATTACTGGTGTTTACTGTAGGATTTTCAGCCTGGCCAAACAATCCGTCCATATGTGTGTCTCAGTTATTCGTATAAACAACTTCACTTTCCAAATAGCCTAATATTGTTGTAAAGTATTATAGCTTTTGGTTTCACTGATTTGATGGAGTGCATCTTCTATAATATTCACTCTATATATTTTACCTTCCCTTATTAATATTGTATATGTTGTCCTCTTAATACTACTGTTCCCTACTCTAAAGGAATTATACCATGCAAATGTATAAGTGTAGGCAAAGAGGATCTGCCCTCTCACTCAATAGAAACAAACTATATGGCCAAAAGTATGTGAACACCTGAGCATATATAGTTCTTCCCCAAACTGTTACCACAAAGTGTGAAGCATGCAATTGTATCGAATGTCTTTGCATTACAATTTCCCTTCCCTGGAACTAAGAGGCCCAAACATGTTCCAGCATGACATTGTCCCTGTACAGAAAGTGAGGTCCATGAAGACATGGTTTGCCAAGGTAGGAATGGAAGAACTCGAATGGCCTGGATAGAGCCCTGACCTCAACTCCACTGAACACTTTTGGGATGAACTGGAATGCTGATTGCACCCCAAGCCTCCTTGCCCGAAAACAGTACCTGACCTCATGAATGCTCTTGTGGCTGAATGAACACAAATCCCCACAGCCACGCTCCAACATCTAGTGGAAAGCCTTCCCAGAAGAATGGAGATTATAAAGGCAAAGGGGGGATAAATCTGGAATGAGATGTTCAAAAAAGCACATATGGATGTGATGGGTTAGGTGTCCACATACTTTTAGCCATATAGTGTATGTAAAGCTTTCTGCAATGACTCTTTATTGACCCATGTGGGAAAACAACATCACTCATCAGAAAAGAGGAATTACTGCCGTCTACATCAGCATGTAGCCTAGACATTCATTAATGAGACATGGTGCCTAATTGTGATGACCTTCCTCCTGAAGATTTCTGGGTCAGATTTTAGTTTAGATAAAGGTTGTGCAGTGGATAGTGTTGCTGCCTCATGGCTACAGGTTCCCCAGTTCAATCCAGTTCTCCTCACTTGGGTTTCCTCCAGGTTCTCTGGTTCCTCCCAACTCCCAGAAACATGTTATTACGTGGATCGGTGACTATAAATTGCCGCTAGATTTGAATGACTGTGTGAATATGTGCGTGCATGGTTCCCTTCAGTGAAGTCTCATCCAGGGTGCTCTGCATTCACCGTGAATCTGTCAAGGATAAAGTGTTTACTGATGATGAAAGAATGAAGAACTGTCGTTCTAGGGACATTCAACCCTTTTAGGAAAAAGACAAGAGTTAATTACAACTAAGCCTTGTAATCACTACTGGATAACAGATGAATGTTTCAAACTGCCCTGCCCTGCTGGATGGAGACCCCGGGGCAGACCCAGGACCCACTGGACAGATTATATCTCACAGTAGGCCAGGGAACATCTCGAGATCCCCCAGGATGAGATGGATTCTGTGGCCAGGGATTTAAAAAAATTAATTAATGAATGAACTCTTCTACTGTCAAATTTGAGTTACTGTGTTTTCATTACTGTACTGTTTTTACTCTGTTTTACAGGACCATAGGAATCCCACTTGCGTGGGTTTACTGAAGTCACTTATGGCTCTTAGACAAAGCCAGGGTTCCAGGCCAGTGCCTGATTGTCCACAGTACATCTCATCTCTACCAGAGCAGACAGTTAAACACTCCAGAGACAGAGTGGATCCTGAAGAACCTCATAGCAGTAACACAGAAAGCCAGTCAAGCACACCAATCCCAGCCAGCTTCTGTCCCACTGATGGCTCTGTCTCAGGGGAGGATTTCGACCATGGAGATAGTCCTATTCATCATGACAGCGTGGAGGAAGACTCGGTGTCTGAATATGACAATGTGGGATCAGAGGAGGAAGAAGAGCAGGACTATGAGGAAGATGAGGAACTGCATACCGATGCAGATGGGATGACTTACTATGTTCACTGTTGCCCTGAAGATGAGAGCTATTTGGAAGGAATGGACTGTCACGAGGGTGCTGAAAGCAGTGATAGACCAAGTACTTCCAGAGAACCAGATACTGGAGGAAATCCAGGAGGTGCCTGGGAATTCTGTGAAGGGTTTTATGAAGTACTCCAGCAAGGTACAGAGGAACTGGTCCACAAATGTCCCGAGCCTATTACTGAGTCTACTTTCATTCAGGCTCCCATGGCTGAGGATGAAGAAGATGATGAAGAAGATGCAGAGGAAGTAGATGATGATGATGATGATGTTGACGATGAAGATGCTGTGGAGGAAGATGAAACCTATTTTGCTTATGAACAAGAGAAGACAGAAGGAAGTCCAGATGGAATCATCTGCAAAGGGCAGTGTGATTTACGAGACAACAGTAAAAACCATCATCAGGGATCAAATTACAGTAAAGGAATGAGTAGAGGAGAAGAAGACTTGAGTAAAGATTACGGCGTGGATAAAAGCATCCCAGAGAAGTGTAAGGGTGATACCCGGAGGTCAATTATTGGTCACAGAGAAGGCAATAAAAAGAGCAACGCTGAAGTTAAAGTTGATTATTCAGGAAACTGTGAAGAGGGCAGGGCAGATAAAAACTCAAAACTAGGGTCTATATTCAGAGGGCATCAGATTTGTAAGGAGGACAGAGGCAGCAGAAACTGTAGACTTAATGGTATGACCAAACCTGAAGACACTGAGAATAGAGATGATTTTAAAAAGAGACACTCATACAGAGATCATGGGAGAGACAAAAGAGAAGACAAGTGTTTACATATGGGGAGTGACAGTCCTGAAGACAGTATAGGCAGGGGACAGGGGTGTCTTCCTAGCTATAGAGCAAAGACCAGGAGGGATAGGGAACAATCAGTGGACACAGGCGAGGATATGGATCAGATCGTAAATGAAGTAAGAACAAAAATGAAAGTAGGACCTCAGAGTACTGGGACAGACAGGGATGTAGCTGAGAAGTCGTGGGATGAGAGAAGGATTCCAGAAAGTTCACAAGTATCAGTGCTTAGACCACACAGGGAAGAAAGCAGACCCAGTGCCCCCAACACACCCGTTCAGCCTCTCGAGCCACAGCTGCAGAAAGACCTGGCCAGACCCATTAAAGAAGACTGCGTGAGGTCCAATCAGGGCCAGGTAACAGTTCAGTTCAGCTGATAAAACACTTGCATGCATGGTTGCACAGGGTGTTAAAATATTTTTTTTTCAGTGTAGAGTACCTTCTTATTTAATTTAAGTTTATGACTGCTGGAGATTTAAATGGCATAATTTAAAGTTTTACACAATCCTCAGGTAACTCAGAGCAGCCCGCGGCACTGCACAGTAAATCCACAGTGTGAAACTGACACAGCAGCTAGCAACTGTAACCTCCCTCAGGTAAGAAATTAGCAACAGACACCTGTTTCTGAAATGCCACCATGCCGAAAAATGTGAAACCTGTGTGAATCTGAAGCCTAACAGATTACCTTTGCTTTACAGCAAGGAAAGAGAAATCACTCTTTCCCAAGCTTTGTGGATGGTAAGCATTTCTCACTCTCCTATGAAAGCTGAAGTGCTCTATGTCCAAAACATATTAAGTAACTAAATCATTTAACTTAAGTAATACGTATGTAATATGTAATGTGTATGTAATATACGTACCGTGATTATGCGAATGAAATAAGAGATAGATACAATAGCTAGATACATAGATGTACTTAATTGATCCCCAAGGGGAAATTTGGGTCAATATCTAATTTTAAAGACAAAGAATTTCTAGAAAAATTATAAATATTGTGTGAGTTTGGACTTAGCTCTAAAATGCCTATTCACATATTTTTCTTATGGCAAAAACTATTACTGAGGTATTTCTGTCTCTTACGCAGTCCCAGGCCCATGCGAACCAGAGGACCTCATCGACGGGATCATCTTTGCTGCTAACTACCTCGGGTCCACTCAACTTCTCTCCGACAGAAACCCGTCCAAGAGCGTGCGCATGATGCAAGCACAGGAAGCTGTGGACAGAGTAAAGGTAGAGTTATAATATGTTTTAAGAAGGCTTTAGAAGCTTTAAATCCATTTTCCATTAATCTTGTAAATAAACATTACAAATCATAATCCATTTGTGGCTGTTGTGTTGGATGTTGTCAGAAATGATCGTTATAAAAAAAATATCTACTCTGGCCACAAGATGTAGCCATAACTCTTCTGTTGTGTGTTTTAGTGTGTGGATGGAGAGAGCCAAAGCCCAACTGAGGTTGACCTCTTCATTTCAACAAAGGCAATCAAAGTGCTCAATGCTGACACACAGGTTGGCAATGCTCTAATTCACAATATTAGTAAGAATAATTGTTTCCATTTTCATTAAGCTCTGTCCTTGCAAGGCCCTTGAAGATATGAAATTCAATACTTAACTCTTCAGTATATGTGTGGCAGAATGGGAAACCCTCCATATGGCGAAATTTGGACATTTTCAACTATCGATAGCTCTGACTTGAAGGAACTATCCTAAAGTGAAATATGTTTCTGCTTCATGTTTATGAAATATGTTTCATGTATCTCAATCACCAGTAATGTTAATGTTAAGTAGCATTTTAAAGTCTGGCTACCCCCAAAAAACAAAATCCCATACTGACTGTGGGACAGGAGCATCACAGACATTTCACCAGCTGGCAAACCGATTAAGCTTCTGTCGATTTCGCTATGGGATGTAGCCATCCAAAAAATGTATCAAGGTGTGACATTCACTAGATCCATCTAGGTTTTAAATATCTTTAGAAAGACTGACTCTTTTTGCATCCACATTTGTTAATCTGGCTCCTTGCCCAAGATGGTATTTGAAGGAAGATAGCCTAGGCAGGATTTAAAAGTAGTTCTGGATGTTTGCCAAAATTCAGCCACATCGACACATGACAGACTTTCCTAGGTCTCCATACACACATAATCACGGTAGTGAAGCAATGCATAAAATTAATTCCTATATTCTTTAGCAATTTTTTTAAAGCATGTTGGCTGATATTTTATCTCTTCCGATTCAGGAGACAATGATAGACAATGCTCTTCGGACCATCTCCTACATTGCAGACATAGGGAGTGTAGTAGTCTTGATGGCTCGCAGACGAGTGTCGCAGTCTGCTGCACTCGACTGTAATGAAACCAGCCTGAACTCTGCAGAGGGCAGGAAGCAGTACCGAATGATCTGTTACGTCTTTGAGTCTGAGGATGTAAGTCAAGACTGTACCCTGATTGCTAACTGATACTATCATATTGCTTATATAAGAGAAAAGGTACAACTTTGTGCATTTTTTTTCTTGCATAGATGCTCAAATTATAATTTATGCTTATCTAGGACTACTGTCTAAACACAAGCAGCAATCATTATAGTATATTGTATAAGGGCAGATGAATGGCCTCATGCTATCTGGTCATAAATCAGGTTAAAGCCATAAATTCTAGGCCTTGTTTTATCATTTTATGTAATTATTGCTAATCCATGTAATTTCCATGTGCCTGATCATAGATTATCTCAGTGCAGCAGAGGCAATACCCTGAAAAGTATATGATTGTGTAATTGCTCATGACCTCACTTTCATTCCTTGATTTGACTTGACTGAGCAGGCTATCTCACTCAAGTATTCTCCTGTCTTCTGAGCCTTCACCCTCCCCTCCCCATCTTCAGGCCCAGCTCATTGCACAGTCCATTGGTCAGGCGTTTAGCATGGCCTACCAAGAATTTCTAAGAGCAAATGGGATCAACCCTAAGGACCTCAGCCAGAAAGACTACAGTGATATTCTTAATTCACAAGAGATGTACAACGATGATCTCATCCACTTTTCAAACTCTGAGAACTGTAAAGAGGTATGGGGAGTCTTGGAGTATCAAAGCTACACAGACAACATAAATACAAAATAAGTTAGTGTGGCGCATTCTGTTCCCTCGACTCCCTGTTGACCCTGACCTATCCTTTTTCTTTTGGTAGCTGCACCTGGAGAAGCAGAAAGGGGAGATTCTTGGGGTTGTGATAGTAGAGTCTGGCTGGGGGTCTATCCTGCCCACAGTTATCCTGGCTTGCATGCTGAACAGTGGGCCAGCTGCCCGTTCAGGGAAGCTCAACGTGGGTGATCAGATAATGGCTGTCAATGACACAAGTCTGGTGGGTTTGCCCCTAGCCACCTGCCAGGGCATCATCAAGGTTTTTATGCATTTTTATAAATTCATGTTGTGTTCAATTGTGCTCCTTAAATTTTTATTTAGAGCCTCAAAGTACTTGGTACAAAATGTATCCTGTCACAAATTCAATAAATTGTGTATGCATTTTAAATCTCTTTATTAGATGTATTCAGCAATCATTTAACAATCAAAAGCCAATTTGTATTTGTATAGCCATATAGTATAATTTGCATATTAATCTCACATGCTCTTAATACATAAAGGTTAGGATACTTTAATGAGAAAAAGAACCTGAACTCATGAATTCATATAGTGAAGAGTTACACAAAAATACAACATTTTCATGCTAATCAGTGCACTGTGGATGGAGGCTCAGTCATTCAGGAAGAGAGCTTCCATCAGGATAGAAATGATGCATCACAGGATAAAGATGATCAGTCAGAATAAGTTTGTACTGATTTGCAGTCACGTTTTACTCCAACTATGCTAGTAACATGCCCTCCACTGCATAACAGAGCCACCGTTCTTCCTTTAATTTGTGTAGTTCTATTTAGCTGCTTCTGCATTTAATATTTTGCACTGATATTTTGATACAATATTTATATTTTCACTTAAGTATAATATTTCTACTGTTGTTTATGAGAGTGCTTACAGTTCTGGTAACCTGTGTGTGTGTGTGTGTGTGTGTGTGTGTGTGTGTGTGTGTGTGTGTGTGTGTGTGTGTGTGTGTGTGTTTATTCCAGGGCTTGAAGAATCAGTTACAGGTAAAGCTGAGTGTAGTAAGCTGTCCTCCTGTGACCATGGTGCTAATAAAGAGACCAGATCTGCAGTACCCTTTAGGCTTCAGTGTACAGAATGGCATAGTGAGTCCACTTTCATTGGGGAATATGATGCTTTGAATCATATATATATAAGTATGGTGACTAAGATTACCAGAAGTACATTATACGGTATTTACTGGTATGAATGAACTATCTTCCTAGATCTGTAGCCTGATGCGAGGTGGAATAGCAGAACGTGGAGGAGTGCGTGTGGGTCATCGAATAATTGAGATTAATGGACAGAGTGTAGTCGCCATGGCACATGAGAAAATTGTCCATGCCCTATCGGTGTCTGTCGGAGAGGTCAGTCTGCTCTTTATGATTCAAACCAAAGCTTAATGTATGTTGCATTACTTGAGACTCACGAGGCTTTATCTCTTATTGACAGATTCATATGAAAACTATGCCGGCTGTGATGTTCAGACTGCTAACTGCACAGGAAACCCCAATCTACATCTAATGGGAGTGCTGGTGCTCTGGTAGCTCTGTGATGCTCTGCCCTGCCTGTGCAACTCAGAATATTCCATAAACGTTTCAAAAAAGGGGAAATCTACAATAAGGATTTCTTTGGCTTGTCCCCCTGGAGGAACTCCTAAAGGTTTTATGTAGAGCTCTACAACAGAGTGTTCCCTACCCTTCTGAGTAGAAAACTAAAAATCCTTCAACTAACCTTTTTCTTCCTTATAAGTGTAGTTTTAATCCCTTCTACAAACTGTTCTGTGAACACAGCATCCTTGTCATGCACTCTGCTAATACCAACACCAGTACATACTGTACATTAGGGAAACTGACACCAGGCATAATCCTTATTTGATCATGCTCTTCAGTGCAATTACGGTGTGTATGCTTTTGTGATAAAAGGAGAAGCCTGAGGGCAAGCTATTTTTAATTCTCATGCTGCGGCAAGGTGTATGTCGGGGTGTTAGACAAGGTGTTTAGGTCTAACACTGACATAAAGTACAAGACTCTCAGAATAAATTAGGTTTCCAGGCTCAGCAGGGCCAAGGTAGTTGAATGAATCTTCTGAATGGTATTCTCCTCCTCTTGTTTTTAATTTTTGGGGAAATACAGTGCATGCTCGTGTTCAATGCAGGTGAGCCGTAGCTTATAGAATGTCAACTCACCTCTGTCAGACCTAGTAAACAAATACAGCTCTGCTCATATCAAGTCTACACTGACTGTTGTAGTGCCCCTGCTTGCTCTGCCTTGCATGATTATTTTTATACATACATTAATATTGGGATTTATTTTTAATGCTGTACATAGGAGACTTGTTTATTGGCTGACTTACTTGTACTTACTAAGACTAGATATCTATGCAGATTCATTAGCTAAACTGGGAATGATGCTATCCATGCTCATATTTATCCATTAATGTTCATTTCATTACACTTCAGTCATTTGGGGACGATTACCTGACTTCCAAAAAAGAAATATTTCACATTCTGATTAGAATATATTCTATTACCCATGATAAGACACGTTGGGCTGGTTTAAATTGGATTATATTATATGTATTTGAATCTGTGCCTTTGATATATATNGTGGCCTTGGAAGAGCCTGTAAAATTTAGTTAAAGCATTTTGTCTCCATTGGGAGACCAGTAGAAAGAAAGTGGGAGAATGTGCAATTCTGCAGACTGATTGACTTGAGCAGTATAAACATTGGTATAATTGTTTACTTTTTTGTTTTCATATCCAACAATACAAGGATGGTATTTTTAGATATATAAATAAATTCATGCTCCAATAATGCGATAAAAAGTAGAAAAACACATCCCTATATCTGTGTGGATGTGAGAGTTTTAGGACACTTGAGGTCACATGCAGATACAGGGTGTCCCAAGAGTCTCCATACATAAGGGAAATTAACACTTTAGCAAAATGTCTTCCAAAAGTTTTCATATTTAATTTATATATATATATATATATATATGTGTGTGTATATATATATATATATATATATATATATATGTATATATACAGTATATATATATATATGTTTAGATAGCCTTTAAGAATGCCTATGACAAAAGAAGAACATTTTGAAATCATTCTCATGGCTGGATCGGGAAGCTGTCGCAAGGTTGCGATGGACATGCAATTACATGCACAACACCAGATGTGTTAACACAAGTTCATCATGAGTGGGAGAGACGGCTGTGTGTGTGTTTAGAAAGACATGGCAATCATGTAGAGGATGTTTTGTAAATAGTTATATTTTGCTAAAAAATGTTAATTTCAATTATGTATGGAGTCTTTTGGGACAGCCTGTATTTTAAAACAGACATCACCCTGTGACAATATCAAACTAATAAGGATATTGTCTGGTGTCTGGTGATATTGTCTGGTGAACTACATTTAAAGAATACAGTGCATATATAAGATAGTTTTACTCCCTAGAGTTATGCCAGCAACCTATGCCAGAAACTGGGAAACATACCCATAGAAGGAATATGGGGAACTGGCATTATCATCCAACATTACATGCATTATTAGTTTGATTGCTCTGTAAACAGTGTTTTTCACATATATTTATTTTTCTCAACTCAAACATATGTATATACATATTTACACATTTATGTATGTGGAGTTACAATAGAAAAAAATGTTTACATTTATATTTACAGCAACCCCCAGGAAAAAAAAAAAACTTCATTCTGAAGGGTGTGTGATTTTCAAGTATGGGAAGTGATGGCCTTGTTGGCTTCAGTTGGTTTCTCAAATCTTCTGTGGAGACATGAAGTGCATCATTTTATTCATCACTATTAAAATGTTGAGTTGTATTAATACCAGGAATCAACTGAAGGTTTATATTATTTACAGTGCTTGTTTGATAAGGGTATGGAGACTTACAGTTAAAGTGAAGATCTTCTGTGGTTCTTGGTTCGTTGTTTTTACAGTCACGCCTTCTAAACTTGCTCCGTCTAGGAAGCTGGTGTTGATGTAACCCTCTGATATTGAGTACATGTCATTATCATCATCCTCATCCACCCCAACACTGAAAGCTTCCCTCATCTTCTCTGGGATCAGGCAGTCCAGCAGAATCACTACAATACCAATCACTGTACACAATAAACCTGCAAACCAGAATAGTGTGTTATTCACAAGAGATCTGCTGTTCTCAGTTGTGATGTATATGTGATTTTATATGTGATTTGTTTCATGCATAGTCTACAACAGTCAATATACCAGAGAGACATAAGTGTTTAATCACTATACATAATGGAGGATACGTACCACTAGCTACACCTAACCAGAAGGAATGGCTATATTCAGGTTCAAAGGATTCTGTGCCTATAGAGAAGCTGCACTGTGGGATGTTGTAAATTGTGGAAAAGGAGGCCAAGGAGAAGAAGATAAAAGCCGCCGTAGCAACCATCATGAAGCCCGCGTAGAGGATGACGGGCATTGAGAAGAGGATGTTGGCCACTATCCAACAGCAAAAAGCCGTCCTGTGGGAAAGAGTGAGAGAGACACCATTCTTTACTGTACCTGTTTGCATTTGTTGAATAGGCCTTGTTTCTACATTCTGAAGATGGTGTCAGTGATCACGGTGTCTTACCACAGGGTGGCCGAGGCGTATCTGCCTGAGTACTGGTACTGATAGATGAGACTGCAGGGGCTGTTGAGGGTGAACTTCTCAGCTATGTACAGGATGGGGTTGGGAAGACCTTTTTCCAGGGCATCAGAATAATCATCATCTGTGATGCCATTCCATGTGAACATTTCATTGTAGTCTATGGTCTCGTTGAATTGTACAACAGGATCTCCTACAGGGACAGAAATAAATAGCAAATATATGAAGCCTCCTCTGACCTGACCTAACAAATCATTTGCTTATGTTTTTTTTTTACAAAACATACATGATTCTTCTTTACTGCACATCTAATTTAATTTATTATAATATATTTACGGAAAAGCAAAAGCTTGTGTTGAGACAGAGTTTCTGGTTGACTGACCTCTGAGTGTGATGTTAATTCCATACAGGCCCACGTGCAGACCCACCTCAGCATTCACCACAACATTACTGAAGGATTTGTATGTAGTGTTGGCCTTCACCCTTCCTTCAGCCCAGTCACAGGTGAAGTTTAGAGCTGTAACAGGAAGGAATAACTTATAGCATATCATTTCCAGCTTAATGTATGACTTAAACAAGGAACATGTCACTAGTTTCCAGGTTATGACAGTAAAGTTTATCAAAGTTCCTCAACACCCATCCCATTTTTCAAATCTTTTTCAGCCTGTTAGTGCTGCATAGGGTCAACAAGATAGCAACTGAATGGTTGTTTAATATGTGTTTACAAAAAGTAAGGTTATAAAGTACTCACCAACTATAACCACTCCTATGAATAAGCTAATAATTATCCTGAATGTCCAAAGAATCCGCTGAAAAAAAAAACCCACACAAACACATTTTGTAATATTAGTATGCAATTAATGATATTTAAAAAATCATTTATTATTGACAAGCAAAACACGATTTCTTTGTTAAAGTATGGCCTCCTAAAAGCACAAGTAGCCTCTAAGTGAGGTGTTCTCTGTAATATTAGTATACAGTTAATGATATATATATCAATGTATTTATTATAAACAGGCAAAACAAGATTTCTTTGTTAAAGTATGGCCTCCTAAAAGCACAAGTAGCCTCTAAGTGAGGTGTTCTTTGTTCCTGGGCTGTTGTATTTGAGTGCCCTTACCGATCGGCCACGTATCCCGGGCACAATGAGGAGCAAGATGACAAGCAGCGTCAGGAACACCAGGATGACAGCGAGCAGGCTGCCGCTGAATATGAACGGGGTTCTTTGTAGCGGGTAGAATGGGTAAATGTCATCGTAGAAAGTCATCTTCCCTCCAAATCCGTGCGCTAAAGCTGAAAGCACACCGCGCCACAGTGAGGACAGGAGCTCAGTTACCGGCAGATACTCAGATAAGAGCCTGCTTAACTGGAGCGCATCTCTGCTTTAAGAATGACTGCATGACAAACATATCCTGTGAAGCCTCTTGGGTAGCCTGTTTGTGCCCTTATTTATTAGAGCTGTTACATTATATTATTCCCAAATTTACACACACAAAAAAAAGTTTGCAAAATCAGTGCATTATGATGCTAATTAATGATATAGGCCTAATTATAGGATCTTGGAAAGTGATCCAGTTTCTCCTCGACTCAGCCGTGCGTTCATCTGATCCATATCTCAAACAAGCAAAAAGTTAGATTTCATGTAATCACTGCTTCTTACCTGTAAACACAAGAAGCAAGGTAACGTGTGCAAAAAAACGTGCAGGATAGTCGCAGTCCAGGGGGAATAGTCTTTCCACGGCGGTGAGCATCTTTTATATCCTCACACCTCCTGGAGTTCGCCTTCATTTGCATAGATGGTATGTTCAGGAATGGAGGTGTCAACCAGGAATGGCCATCCCTTCTCTGATAAGTCTGATAAGCACTTTGTTTCAGCCGCGCGCACGCTGTAGCTGCGTCCACACACTCCCTGCGCCCTGGTTTATTTTTTTGGGGCTGCACTCAGATAGCACTGCTCAGGCGCGCCCAGCACCCAGTGCTCCACTCCTGCCTACAATGCGCAGTGAGCGAACAGGAAACTGAACTGCTTCTTGCTTTCTTTCGCGCTACATTGCTGTTTCGTGTCTCCTGCCTCTGAGTGATTTCAGGCTGTGGCTTCTCCACTCCAGGGTTCTCCTGGTGTCTTGCTTCCTGAAGAGCTACACTTGGCTGCGTCTTTCTCCAGAATGGATTTGCACAGGAGCGCGGTGTGGACAATAATCGTGCTGTCTCTGACAGTCTGTACAGCAGGTAAGCAAAGTGAATGGGCTTTTAATATGATTCCAAAGTTTTTTAAAGAATGTACTGGAGCCTTGTTTTTTTTTTCTTTCCTTCTCCATGCTGGTTGTGTTACAGTGAACATAAGCTTTACACCAATTAAATGTTCTTGTCTATTTAATATATCATATGATACAGTGCTTGTAAATCATGAGGTACCAAGGGAGAGGTGATCCAGCAGGTGGAAAGCAGGGAGGGAAAAGCTCCTGGAATATACAGACACAACAGTACCCCAAGCTCTTCATGTAATACAGTAATGTTGAATGCCGTCATACAGACCTAGGGCTAATAGCATAGGTATGATGACCATGGTACTATGAGGGATTGCATAACATTTTAGTGACGCTGTGTGAGGACTGGAGAAGTCAGCTGCACATTTCCTATGTGTTCATATAACGTCACAACAAATATTTGGGCATAACATGAATATAACAACACTTTTTTTTAGCATCAATTTGGTTTACTTCTTTAAGAAATGACAACAAGGTCAGCTTCCTTTTTCCCACCATATCCATGTATGTATCCATTTCATCCTGTACATTCCAGATATGTGAGCACATGTGAATGATAAGGTAAGTATAGTATGCTTAATTACCAATTAATCACTGAAATTTATTAATTAATTACTGAAATGTAGCAACTTTATGTTTGGAATGGAGTTTGCACATAAAGAATGATCATTCATGCACATAAAGAATGAGCATGATATAGACTATATGACAAACTGTTTTTGGACACCTGACCATCACACCCATATTTGAACACCCCATTCCAGATTTAGTCCCCCCTTTGCTGTTATAATAACCTCCATTATCTGAGAAGGCTTTGCAATAGATTTTGAAGTGTGGCTGTGGGGATTTTTTCCCCTTCAGGCACAAGAGCATTTCTGAGGTCAGGGCTCCGTGCAGGCCACTCCAGTTCTTCCACTCCAACCTTGGCAAACCATGTCTTGATGGAGCTCACTTTGTGCACAGGAGTATTGTCATGCTGGAACATATTTGGGCTTAAATTTCTTAGTTCCAGTGAAGACAAATTGTATTGCTACAGCATACAAAGACGTTATAGATAAGTGTGTGCTTTCAAGGGAAGAACTATATATGGGTGTGATGGTCAGGTGTCCCCAAACATTTGGCCATGTTCTGTACTGTATATAGGCCTATATAAGTTGGTACCTGTAAAAAAAACAACAACTCATCTGTGATGTTAGATTGCCTTCTACTTTCAGTGTTGCACTTTTACCTGCCTACCTCCAAATCAGAGGACAACTGGAAGCATTAGTGGCACCACATGTTTCTGATATGTGGGGTCATTGTTTAATTAGAGAGGTCCACCCACTATGTTATTCACACCATGATTTTAGTTGTTGTTTTTAATCACTCAGACTCCGGCATCACTTGGGAAGTTCAAAGATATGACGGCTGGTATAATAACTTGGCTTATCATCGTCGGGGGACAGCAGGTAACAGTTTGATATGTACTTACCAGTAGTGAAAACGATGCTACAATATTAGATACATAGGTTTCCCATTGGTCCTTGGATGGCTAAGGGTTCAATCTTGGTAAAAGGCTTCTACTTGGAATCTATTCTGAAATGGAAACCTTCTGTTGTAGCGACAAACCAAAGACCCTTTAGGGTGCAAGATGGAATCATTTTTACAAAGAGTGTACATCCCAGACAAAACTGCATTATACACACGTATGAATTAAATTACCTTCTTTACAGAAATGAGAACCATTTTGAAGATTGATTCTTTAATTTTTTTTGTTGGTTTCACAATGAGCCAAACAGTTATTTTATAATTTAAACCTTTACATCATGTGGAAGGTTCTTTATGGAGGGAATTGTTTTTCAGTTCATTGTGGCACCTAGAAAAATGGTTAAAGATCCAATTTTCTGTAGTTCAAATAGATGAAACGTACTGGTACCTGGCCACAGATTATATCGATGTAATATTTACTATTATAGTATGCTGGTTGGGACCAAGGAAGTTTGTTAAAAAGAAGTGGGGGGAAGGTGGGGTGATTCCAAGGGCCCTGAGTAGAAAGCAGGCTCAAGGGGCTCCTGGGTAACTGTCCAGGAGAAAAAAAAAAAGTTGTTTGAAAGGTTAGTGCATGAACCTGTCCGGGGGCCCAAATTCCCAAATTCCTACTAGTGTAGCCATAGTCCCATCTAAGGAACCTGATCCCAGCACTGTGAATGTTTGTTGAACAGGTGCGCCTCTCATGCGCCTCCTGTCCGCTCACTACTCAGACGGAGTTTTTCAAATCAAGGGACTGCACCTACCCAATGCACGGCGCATCAGTAACACAGTGTCACGTGGCCCCAGTGGCCACCTATCAGCCCAGAACCGAACGGTTCTCTCATTGTTTTTTGGTGAGTGATACCTTCATTATGTGTGTATGTATATATATATTCATTTCACTTCAGTAGTTCAGTATATAATGAATATACATTGTACAACCATCAAATTTACTGGTGGCCATTAGGTTTTCATGTGGTGCATGAGATTGTGGAATCCCGAAGACCTGGTTGCCCTTCTGAGTTCATGAGCGTCCCAGTCCCAAAGGATGACCCCGTCTTTGGGTATAACTCCACAGAAGAGGTCCTGCTCCAGTTCCATCGTGTACAGTGGGATCATAGCAGTGGACAGAGTCCAAACAACCCCAGAAAACAGGTAACAATTCATAAAGAAGTCAGTGTAATGAATTTAGATTAAAGACTACAACTACACCCAAAAGAGTGGGCAGAACAGATATTTGTACTCTATGAGTATACCTCATATTTATAGAAAATTTTCTGGTGTAGAAACTATTTTACTTGAAAAAAAAATCTTAACCCCTTAAACTCCCAAATATACATTGCTCACTTTTGTAACTGAATATATTTTCTATCAGTTTTTCTGTAGTTACTGGATAATATGCTTTAAGTGAATAACTGAATAAAAGCTGAGGGTTCATTTCTTTACAGGTGAACCATGTGACAGCTTGGATTGATGGCAGCTCAATCTATGGCTCCTCCAGCTCTTGGTGTGATGCTCTGAGGAGTTTCCATGGAGGGCGTCTATCTGCAGGCACTTCTCCTGACATGCCAAAGCAGACTGCCAGTAACAATTTCATGTGGAGTCCTCCAAACCCCTGCAACGGACAGACTGGCCCAGAGGGCCTATATGGTAAGAGCATTAGCGGTTGTATGTTCCTCAAAAAAGAATCAGCTGACAAAAGTGGTGTGGCTGATACTGTGAATTAAGGTTTTAATTGAACAAGGCTTTTGGGTAATTTCACTCAGCTGTAGTTAGGACGGTGGAGCTTCAACGTGTGATGTGACACGTGTAGTGAAGTATATGTTTTCTATGTTTATTCAGACTACTAAATAGTGCAATGTTTTCAGAAAGTTTAGAATGACCTCATTCATTCCACAAAACAGACTCAGTCTTCATTATTGTCTTTTATATGTTGTCCACCTGGTCCTATATTTTTGCTAAACCTCATTAAATCCTACAGTGACTGTATTGTTGTTGTTTGTGTTGTTGCCTTTTTATGGTGCTGTTCTTTATTTCTGACACATAATCTGTGGTAATGCATGTCTCAATGAACTTAAGTCATTGAGCAATGTCTAGATAGCAAAATGCTATCCAAGGGAGCTTGTCTGCCTTAAGAAACACATTTAGCAAATTGTGAGATGTGATCAGCAGGATTTCTTGCAGATGCCAGAGCTCAATAGGTTATGCAGGTTACATAAAGAGAAGGCATATCTGATATGTCAAAAACATATATATAAGTTTCAGTCAAACATATAACATTGTTATTTATCTGTTAATCATTGTCTCAGGGAGTTTTTCCTTGCCGCCGTCGCCTCTGTCTTGCTCATTAGAGATAAATTTACATATTTACAATATATTTTTTAAATCCATTTGTTTCTGTAAAGCTGCTTTGTCATAACGTCCATTGTTAAAAGCGTTATCCAAATGTAATTGAATTGAATTGAAAATAAACAGTACAGGTGTGAGATATCGTAATCTCTCATTGTGTTTACTGATCATTATGTTTTCACAGAATTCGGGAATGCCTGGGCCAATGAGAATATCTTCACAGTAGCTGAGGCGATTGTTTGGTTTCGTTACCATAATTACCTCGCTACTCAGCTACACAAGGAACACCCATCATGGTCAGATGAGGAGCTTTTTCAAAACGCCAGGAAGAGGGTTATTGCCACATTTCAGGTAAAGAGAAAAGTCAGCTGTTATTTAGAAACCACAAGGAGTAGATGGAAGTACCAATTTGTTAGTCTGTCCACCTGTATGGTTGCCTCACACACTTTCTGCAACAGCGCTTAAGACACAATTGTTTGAACTCCAGGCTACTCCAGGTGCAAAATAAATAGTTGCCCAAGTCATGAGTCAGTACATGATACTGAAAGGTGAAGAAAACTATTTCCTTATGCAAGAGTTGATAAATTATATGGATTATTATTTGATATGTTTGTATGGTCTATCTTCATAAGCAGTGCTATATACTTTTCTTCTTTTACCAGAACATTGCATTCTATGAATGGCTGCCTGCATATCTAGGAATCTCAGTGCCTCCATACCCAGGTGAGAGGTCACAGGGATTATGTGTGTGTGTGTGTGTGTGTGTGTGTGTGTGTGTGCGCATGCAAGTTCTTATATCTTGGTTGGGACTAAATATCTGCACAAGGATAGGAATATCTGATTGCTTTGACTTTGTGGGGGCATTTGGCTCGTCCCCATTAGGAAAACTGTTTCTTTCTCTTTTTTCTACAACTGCAAAAAATAATTATTATTATAATATTAAAATAAATAAATTCAAAGAGCCAAATTCAAAGTGTAGGCATAGTATTAACTAGCATTAACAATTATGTCAGTGGAAGGTCCTCTCAAGGATTGTATGACAGAATGATAGATGTGTGTGTGTGTGTGTGTGTGTGTGTGTGTGTGTGTGTGTGTGTGTGTGTGTGTGTGTGTGTACAAGTTGTGGTGAGCTGACATGCTCTACTTACCTGTGGTTTAGTGAGTTACCACTTGAGGTTCTGTTTAATGGTCACAGTGCGCTTTAGCTACGTCAGTGAAGGTTAACTCAAGCCTGGGTTATTATTTCTGCTGAGGAAGCTATTTTTGTTGGATTATCCTTCCTGCAGAACATGAATAACCTTAAAGGTTGTATCAAACATTTAAAGTGAGTTTTAATTAGAATTCAGAGATGTTCTATGAAACTGCTTTTTCGCCAAAATCAGACGTGTCATGCTTGACATAACAGTCCATAAAATATAGGCTATTTTACATGCAGTGACAGTTTTATCCTGAAAATCAGGTAACGCTGACTATAATATTTTTTGAATGCATTCATGATTTTTTCTAAAACACTTCTAGGCTATCAGAAAACTGAGGATCCGGGAATTTCTCCTGAGTTTCAGATTGTAACAACATGTTTTGATTTATCTCTGCTTCCCTCTGGTGTCTATATGCGGTAAATACTTGCAAACACACGTTAACCAGAACAAGACTGATTTACAAAATACACTTTTGTTCCATCATGTGCATGCCTCTTGAGTTGTACTGATTTTCAATAATTTTTAAAAATTGAATAGTGTTCACCATGTTTTTTTTTGGGGGGGGGTTTTTAGAAACAGGACTTGTCACTACAGAAAAGTTGTAAACTTTGATGGGAGCACTTCTCCAGCACACCGCTTATGCAACAGTTTTTGGAACAGAGATGTGAGTCAAGAATAAAGACTAATGTGTTCAACATTCAAATCATTCTACATTAAGTTTCAAACTTTTTCAAATTGAATGAATGCTGAAGCAGCTTTTTAAAATTTGGTTCCTTGCCGTAGAACCCAAATTTAAAATCAGGCGGAGATGTGGAGGATCTGATAATGGGTATGGCTTCACAGACAGCTGAGAGAGAGGACAACATAATTGTTGAGGATTTGCAAGGTGACTCTTTCTTTTTCTTGCTCTCTTCTCTTACAGCTATTCTTTTTGAAATCTCGAGCAAGTGATGAACTCATATCCTATCTTTTACCTTTTATGTGCAGACTACATGTATGGTTCCTTGCAATTTTCACGCACTGATGCAGTGGCCATGGCCATTCAGAGAGGCCGAGACTTTGGGCTGGCGAGCTATAACCAAGTCAGAGAGGCCCTCAACATTCCACCTGTCAAGACCTGGGGAGAAATTAATCCCAACCTGAACAAGACTAATCCAGAGGTATATACAGTAGATTATGCAGTCATATCGGCTGTAACACATTCATTCGTTCATGGAATGTAATATTTAATAACGACATCTGTATTGTTTTCCTCTAATGGCTGATTTTCTGTATCCGGTTTTGCTGTAGTTATTTTTGGAGCTGTCCAAGCTATATGGAAACGATATCAACAAGTTGGAGCTGTTTGTAGGAGTTCTGCTGGAGATAAGCAAAGGACCAGGTCCATTGGCTTCGTCCATTGTCTTGGACCAGTTTGAACGCATCAGAAATGCAGACCGATTCTGGTTTGAAAACCAACAAAATGGGTAGGATATTAATTACATGATAAACATGTCATATTTTCTCAACGTTTCTGTTAATTATATCAGAAATTTAAAGCAGCTGGATGTAAGACTTGACAATTCGCACCCTCTGGTAGACTGCTTTCCACTCACAGAAAAGCATTTCGTAACATGGACCATTGTATCATGTATCATTCTACACCGCACTGATTAACCTTGTGGCTGTGCATGCCAAGTAATACACGTTCAGAGAGAATTCAAGGCTGTGTCACAAAAACTAGTAATGACACCATTGTTGTACTGACCAACTATTTAGTATGGTAGTGTGCAGTTTGGTACTGGGACCCAAGCATGTGAACCCAGGTGAAACAGCAAACCTATGTTGCTGCTTTGGCTATAAGCCAAATAGTGTTAGCAGGCTAGCTAAAACTCATAGTAACAGTGAGCAAACACCTCAAGTGACTCACTCTAGACTAATATAACCGAGGAATACAAACAAACAACTCCTGTTAATCCGTAGCTGCCTGTAATGATCTTAACAACCTCTAAACTGGCTAACAGTACAAATTCCACACCTAGAATAAACCGGCTAAGTATCATTCAGCAGCTTTCCACCAAATTTGAGAATAAATACATACCTTTTTCAGCAAGAAAAAATATTTCTTTCATGTCTAAATTTGCAGTGTGATATCACTTATCTTAGTTGATGTATGATGCACAAATGTAGGATGTACAAATTCCAGCCCAAGACCCTTGAAACAATGCTGACATTTAAAAAAAATTCTGTGACCTGTGGCTTTGATATAGAATTGTATTTTCTCTCTAAAATTTGACTTTCTGTGCTCTCTTCATAGCTTGTTCACAGAGAAGGAGATCCAAGCTATACGAAGCACCACATATTATGATGTGCTTCTCAGTACCACAAGTGCAGAGAGTGGAGACATACAAGAGAATGTGTTTTTCTGGCTAAATGGTACAATTAATTCAAAACTTGCATAGCACATATTATTACTTCTACTATGTGTTTTCAGACATTTCAACCACTGATTCTCTGTCACCTACAGGTGATCCCTGCCCTCAGCCTCAGACAATCACGTCCTCCATCCTGTATCCTTGCACTAATGCTACTTCTATGAGTTACTTCGACAGTGGCAGTAAAGCAGGCTTTGGCATTTTTGTCATTGCCCTTTTCCTTTTCCCAGTAGGTCAGTATGACTGCAGATATGTGTGGATTCATTTAAATACAAAGCTGAGATCTTTAACTGTCATCAAAGGTTCAAAAATACACTAATTTCTTCTTTCTTTAAAACTTAAACAGTGAGTTTCCTCGTGGCTTACATAGTGGCCTACATCCGGGCAACCAAGTACAAAAGGTTTCTGAAAAGGACCCAAGGCCCCACCAAGGACAAAACCACCGCTCATGGAATCAGAGGTAGTTTGTGCAGCCCACATTATTACTGGTTGATCCCGTATTATCAGAGAAGTGTTACAAAGGCAATCGTTCCTGGTCTCTCTATTTGTCTAGCTTGTGAGTGGCAAGGATATTCAGATTCTCCTCAGTATGTCAGCCTGGAGATTGATGAAAAGAAACGGCTCCACATTTATGGTGAAAATGGATCCCCTGTCCGCACTCATAGCCTCGGCACTCAGGACCTCCTTGAGGTGTTTCTGTCCAATGACCACCAGCACCGTGCCCTACTTCTGAAGATCCCAAAGGAATATGATCTGGTAGGAAATAATTATGTTTAACATTTCCACATATTCAAATACACTACAAATTGCATGTAATAAATTGAAAATCTGATGTGGTAAAACGTATTAAAAACATATTACAAAATGCAGTGATCAACATATATTATTAAAAATCTCTTCAGGTTTTGCTTTTTGAGAACGTTGTGCAGAGATCAGAGTTTGTGGATCAGCTAGAGACTGGCCTGAAGGAAATTACCCAGCATCTGGTAGTGACCGAGATGAGTGAGAAAGACCTGCTGAAGGAGGCTGTGACCAAAGAGCAGCGAGCTCAGATAGTGGAGACTTTTTTCAGACATGCATTTGCAAAGGTAGGAACTGGACACCTGAATCAGTAATCATTTGTGTGTGTGTGTGTGTGTGTGTGTGTGTGTGTGTGTGTGTGTGTGTGTGTGTGCGTGTGTGTGTGTGTGTTTTGTGTGTGTGTTACAAATAAATCAGCTTGAGTCTGCTTCTTGCAATGGAGTTTGTAATTGAGTTTGAAGTCTGACATTTCAGCATCTTAAATCTCTTCTCGGACCTCAGATTCTAGATATTGATAAAAGTGATGCAGGAGATCTGAGTGGTGTGTCCTCCAAGAAAACCAAAGAGGCTCTTCAGTGTGAGCTCACAGGATCTGAGTTTGCCCATGCACTTGGGCTGAAGCCTGACTCACCTTTTGTGGAGTCCATGTTTTCTCTGGCAGATCAGGATGGCAACGGATACCTCTCTTTTCAAGAGTTTCTTGATGTTCTGGTCATCTTCATGAAAGGTCAACTTATTAACATTTTTCTGGCTTAAAAAAAGGACAAGTAGCCAAAAGCTGTTCTTAAACATGTTGCACTTTGTTTCTGAATCCTATTTAACCCTTATTTTAACTCTGTTACCTTATTATTGGTCTCTACTACAGGAAGCCCAGAGGAGAAGTCCAAGCTCCTGTTCTCCATGCATGACATTAAAGGAGAAGGTTTCCTGTCTAAGGAAGATTTTTGTTCTTTACTCAGGTAAATATTATAATATTAAATACTGGCTTATTTGGGCATTGACTGAGCTAATCAATCAATGGAATTAAGTAAGCCTTGACACTAATTTACACCACAGTGTGCAATTAATTTCCAAATTACAGGTCATCTTTATAGGTCAGGGACCTAAAGCATAAAGTTCTTCTTTGTCTTTCCATATATCTGCTTAGGTCTTTTTTGGAGATCTCCAGTAACGTCCTCTCTAAGAACCAGGCAGAGGAGGCTATAGCAGCTATGCTTCATGCTGCAGGCTTCGATAACAAAGATTACATCACCTGGGAAGACTTTCACATCTTACTGCAAGATCATGAGAATGTCCTGCAGTTTGCACAACTTAACATCAAAGGTGTTTTCTCGCTTTGTACCTGTATCTTAGAATTACAACAGCATATTGTGCCCAAAGTCTCTTAAATGGAGGTGAACACATGTTCAGGTGTCTACAAACCATATTTATCAACTAAAGTTCATTTGTGCCATCTGACTATGCTTTCAACTTATTTCCAAGCTGTTTCTAAATGTAGTGACTCTTTGTCCATTTGAACTCAGTTTCTTTTTTGATAAAATCACTGTTGAGCAGCCCAGTGGAATTGGAAGCATTCAACTTTCTCATGCAACTATAGAAATAGCCATATGGCAGCCTATATCTTTTCTATGTTAGTGAGAATGTGGAAGTTGTCCAGTGACCTTCCTGGTCTTGGGTTCTGCCGAGCTGGAGTTTAATTATCTGTTTCTTGTGCTGTCACATAACTGTAGGAATGGAAATGCATGACATGAACAGACTAAACCAACATCGTGTGTCCTTCATCATCACAAAGAAACACAGGTAATTTTTTTTTTATAAAAAGGTCTGTTCAAATTTAACTCAAAGCCTAATTCTGATGCCAGTATGTATTTGTTCACTGTATGAACATATGTCTTCTTTTACTTTCAGTTCCTCTTTTAAAAAAGATGGTGACTTTGTATACAATTGCCCTGTAGATGATGGCCAGGAACTTCGCCAAAGAAAAAAGTGAGAACTTTAGTAGTCTGTCTGTCACCTAGTATCCTATTTATAATTGCGGTTTTCTAATCTATTGCACTCACCCACGAATACAAAGACATCAAAGGTTATTAGATGCTGGAAATAGCTGCTTTATTGTTTTACAAACATGATCTACCATTTGTCATGTTACATGTCCAGATGTCCATGTATGATTACAGTGTGATCCATTAGGCTTTACCTAAGCTACTGTGATCCCTGTTATTTTCAGATTACCATCCAAAAACCAGCTGTGTTTGTGGGCTTGATGTAATGCAGTGACATGATGTCTGCAAAATTTCACTATGAATTAAATCATCTTTTAAACCAGTCATATATGGTCTGAATACCTCAATGGTGGCATGTGGCATGACTTGAAGTAAGAGCTCATAAAAACCTTATAGAGTACTCATTGCTCTTTTTTCCAGATTGGGCATATCCAACTCTAAGCTGTATGTAAAGCCTCAGAGAGAGCGCTATATTAGGAGTCGCGTCCAACAGAAGATCCAACAGTTTAAACGCTTTGTGGAAAACTATCGTCGCCATATTGTGTGCATTGGTGTCATCTATGGGATCACTGCTGGGGTTGCTCTGGAGAGATGCTATTGTGAGTCTAGGCTTACCTTTTCATTTTCCTCATTATGTAACCATAATTGTGACAGATTTAATGACATTATCAGTACATTAAGCTTATTTTAAAATTTTCTGCACATATTTGGGTTACTAAATGTCTGTTGGGGAATTGATTTTACTTCTAATTTTTAATTTAATTTCAACTAATGTCTCTGTGTGTAGTCTATGGTTTTCAGGGTCGCACCTCCGGTGTCACAGAATCCTCCATGGTGGGTGTTATAGTGTCTCGAGGCTCTGCTGCTGCCATCTCTTTCTTGTTCCCCTACATGCTCCTCACAGTGTGTCGCAACCTCATAACCATGTGCAGGGAAACCTTCCTCAACAGATACATTCCTTTTGACTCCGCTATAGATCTCCATCGTCTCATGGCAATGACGGCTATCATACTTACAGGTCAGAGACCTAAAAACTTCTGAGCAAAATTTGGGTGCAGTTTATTATGATAGTCTCCATATCAGTTGCACATAGAAATCACACAGGGCATTCAAAAAGTAAAACTGAGAAGGTTTGGCATATTTTTTGCCTATTCAGGGAAACACAGAGTAATTGATTTGTTTACACTGCAACTGTAAACCGATCTTAGCGTCTACACAACAAGTTTCAGAGCCACATCTTCTCTATTTTCAGAAGCTGGTGTGTTGAATTTGTTATATCATAATGTTTGAATCACTGTGTTGGAGTATACTTTTAATTTCTCATTTTTAAAGCCATGTTGCCCTTAGTCTAACATTTATCCCTTCTCATCCTACAGTTACACACAGCTTGGGTCATTTAGTCAATCTTTACATCTTCTCTGTCAGTGAGCTCAGCATCCTTGCCTGCATGTTTCCCAAAGTGTTTTCCAATAATGGGTAAATTGTCAATGTCTTTGTTCTTGTTGACATTATACAATATAACCTTAACCTTATACTGCTGGAATATGCCGTATCTGAGGATCCATGTGCAAATTGTTTACAGGTCAGAGCTACCAGAAAGATGGACCTTCTGGTTCTTTTGTACAGTACCAGGTAGGGCTACTGTTCACTGGGTGTGTACATGTATTTTATGTCTTATTGTTCTCACTCTCATTCTCCCTCTTACTCTCCTTCTCTTGCAGGCATGACAGGGATCATTCTTCTCTTTGTCTTAGCCTTTATGTATGTCTTTGCCTCACACTACTTCAGACGTATCAGTTTCAGAGGGTTTTGGATCACACACTATTTTTACGTGCTTATCTACACCCTGGTGAGAATAAGGCCTGAATAATTTGATAAGACTTCAGTAGGGTGAGATACTGCTTGTGGTAGGACTGTTGATAATGAACTGTTTTTTTCACATTTTTTTCTTGGCAGACAGTGATCCATGGCAGCTTTGCCCTCCTCCAGCAGCCACGCTTTTACATCTACCTGATCCCACCTGCCCTCCTCTTCCTCCTGGATAAACTCATCAGCCTCAGCAGGAAGAAGGTGGAGATCCCTGTAGTGAATGCTGAGCTGCTACCCTCAGGTACCAAATATTATATACATGCTTAACAAGCAGCAGCATATGGTTCAGGATTTTTCCTAAGTCTGTTTTAGCTACTTCAGGCTGAACTCTCCATCATGGTGTGAGTTATTCTGTGAAATTCTTCCATGGCAGGAGTGACATATCTGGAATTTAAGCGCCCCCAGGGATTTACTTACCGTTCAGGACAGTGGGTACGTGTGGCCTGTCTGGAGTTGGGCACAGATGAGTACCACCCCTTCACACTGACCTCAGCACCTCATGAGGAGACCCTCAGCCTGCACATCCGCGCCGTGGGACCATGGACCAGCAAGCTGCGAGAGCTCTACAACCTAGAGAGACTGAATGAACTAGGGACTTATCCTAAAGTAAGAGGCAGCTTTTCTATATTTTTGTACTTTTTTCAGCTCTGCATAGAAGCAAACTTATTCTTTTGCTTGATTTTGGATTTAATTACTACACTTCTGATTTGTGGGCCTTGCTGAAACATTTTAATCTCCTCAGCTGTATCTGGATGGGCCATTTGGGGAGGGCCACCAGGAGTGGAAAGACTTTGAGGTGTCTGTTCTCGTGGGAGGAGGCATCGGAGTAACTCCATTTGCTTCTATACTGAAGGATCTAGTTTTCAAGTCTTCAGCAAAACTCAAAGTTCAATGCAAAAAGGTAATAAGGTCATTAATACATCTTATCTTTCATCACAACACATATTAAACAAATACCATGACTCTTCAGCACTTGACTTTATGCTTGACTTTATTAGTGCTTTATTGTTGGGGAAGTAAAATGTGCCCAATCTTCCACCAGGTGTATTTTATCTGGGTGACCCGGACTCAGCGTCAGTTTGAGTGGGTGTCAGATATCATACGAGAAGTTGAGGAGATGGATGCACAGGAGCTGGTGTCTGTGCACATCTACATCACTCAGCTGGCAGAAAAGTTTGATCTGAGGACCACCATGCTTGTAGGGAACTTTTCTAAAATCATTGATGCATTTTTTTTGGAACTAATAAACTAGCTAATATGTTACCTTCATGATTTCACACTACTTAATTTCACAATATATTCACCAACTGCAAAATGGAAAAGGCAGTGTTTTAGTTATAGCTTTCTAGCTTTAATGTTTTGTCTCTTTCCTTAGTATGTATGTGAGCGCCATTTCCAGAAAGTGTCAAACAGGAGTCTGTTTACTGGCCTGCGTTCTATCACACACTTCGGTCGTCCACCATTTTTGTCTTTCTTCAGCTCCCTACAGGAAGTTCACCCTGAGGTGCCCCACATTCTTAGATATCTTTCATAACTATCATTAAGTCATGATTTGCCAGCTGTGTAGTGCATGTTCTCCAACTTATTTTATGGCTGGTTGCTATAAATAAGAGATCTAGCCCATTAATAATTCAGAAAAGATCTGCTCAATATTAATGAATCACCCCATAATAACTTATATGAGCTTATACAATATATGCATGTATAAAATTGACTTTTATTTATAATATTCATCCATCTTATTTTAATGTTGGCAATAAATGAGGTGATACAAGTAATTATATATTGACCATTAACAAATCTGAACAAAGTGACTGTCTCCTAACCCCTAACTCCTTTATTTCATTCGTTTCCTAAGGTGGGGAAGATTGGTGTCTTCAGCTGCGGTCCACCTGGTCTGACAAAGAATGTAGAGAAAGCCTGCCAGCAGATAAACAAACGTGATCAAGCACATTTCATTCATCATTTTGAGAACTTCTAACTTGGCTGTTGCTCCTAAATTTACTGTTGGTTAACACCAGTACATTTAGAAGCAACACTCTGCTCAGTCAACAGTAAATTTACTTTTACTAACACTGTTAATTTTATTTCATTCTTTTTCTAAGCTAGGGAAGATCAAGCATATTTCACCCTTCATTTTATAACTTCTAACTTGACTGTTGCTCATACATTTGCTGTTACTAACAATTAACAATAAAGGTATCTAACTATAAATGTGTTGATATTATGAGATGCACTGATTTTACTTGACACCATAGTGCAGTACTGTTAGAGATTTGTTTTCAACTAATTAATTTCTTTTTCTTTTTCAACAAGTTTATTTCTTTTTTTTTCTTATTAATATATATTTTAAATGGGATTCATGAAATTAAATGTGCCTTCTGACCTTCACTGTGATATAAGGGCCATTTGTACTTAATACCTGATCCTTGAAAACTAAATAAAATTTCAGTGAAAAATGACATGTCTATTCTTGTGTAAAGATCTATAAGAACATGTTTTCTTGGGGTTTTTTTAGTGATCCCAAATGCAAACAAAACTGGTGCAGAGACCTGCAGCATGTTAAAATTAAAAAGGCCACTAAATACATCTAACAATGCATAGACTGTTAGAAATAAAATAACTGCATGTATGAGGCACTAAAATGATTAAGCTGTCATTCCATTATTGTAGCTATGAACTACAATTAATTAAATATAGTGAAATATATAAAGTAATATACACTCCTGAACAAAAACTTAAGGCCAGGGAAAATATTACAAATATTCACACTTCGCACTGGTGGAGTGTAACCAGGTTGTAAGAACTTCTTCAAAATGCCAAAAGAAGAAACAAGAGCAAGAGACAAAAAATAGAGAGTAGGC